>ML663559.1:1933087-2190612 GCA_007570785.1 Antilocapra americana
CGAGAAAATTACTAGAGCTAATCAGTGAATATAGCAAAGTTTCAGGATACAAAATCAACACACAGAAATCCCTGGCATTCCTATACACTAACAGTGAGAAATCAGAAAGAGAAATTAAGGAAACAATCCCATTCACCATCGAAACAAAAAGAATAAAATACTTAGGAGTATTTCTACCTAAAGAATCAAAAGACTTGTATATAGAAAACTATAGAACACTGATGAAAGAAATCAAGGAGGACACAAACAGATGGAGAAATGTACCGTGCTCATGGATTGGAAGAATCAATATAGTGAAAATGAGTATACTACCTAAAGCAATCTATAGATTCAATGCAATTCCTATCAAGCTACCAGAGGTCTTCTTCAAAGAATTAGAACAAATAATTTCTCAATTTGTATGGAAATACAAAAAACCTCGTATAGCCAAAGCAATCTTGAGAAAGAAGAATGGAACTGGCGGAATCAACCTACCTGACTTTAGGCTATACTACAAATCCACAGTCATTAAGACAGTATGGTACTGGCACAAAGACAGAAACATAGATCAATGGAACAGAATAGAAAGCCCAGAGATAAATCCACGCATCTATGGACACCTTATCTTTGACAAAGGAGGCAAGAATATACAATGGAGAAAAGACAACCTCTTTAACAAGTGGTGCTGGGAAAACTGGACAGCCACTTGTAAAAGAATGAAACTAGATCACTTTCTAACACCATACACAAAGATAAACTCAAAATGGATCAAAGATCTAAGCATAAGACCAGAAACTATAAAACTCCTAGAGGATAACATAGGCAAAACACTCTCTGCTATAATCCAAAGCGGGATACTCCATGACCCACCTCCCAGAATATTGGAAATAAAAACACGAATAAACAAATGGGACCTAATTAAAATTAAAAGCTTTTGCACAACAAAGGAAACTATAAGCAAGGTGAAAAGACAGCCTTCAGAATGGGAGAAAATAATAGCCAATGAAGCAACAGACAAACAATTAATCTCAAAAATTTACAAACAACTCCTGCAGCTCCATTCTAGAAAAATAAACAACCCAATTAAAAAGTGGGCCAAAGAACTTAACAGACATTTCTCCAAGGAAGATATAAAAATGGCTAACAAACACATGAAAAGATGCTCAACATCACTCATTATCAGAGAAATGCAAATCAAAACCACAATGAGGTACCACTTTACACCAGTCAGAATGGCTGCCATCCAAAAGTCTACAAGCAATAAATGCTGGAGAGGATGTGGAGAAAAGGGAACCCTCTTACACTGTTGGTGGGAATGCAAACTAGTACAGCCACTATGGAAAACAGTGTGGAGGTTCCTTAAAAAGCTGCAAATAGACCTGCCATATGACCCGGCAATCCCACTGCTGGGCATATACACCGAGGAAACCAGAATTGAAAGAGCCACGTGCACCCCAATGTTCATCGCTGCATTGTTTACAATAGCCAGGACATGGAAGCAACCTAGATGCCCATCAACTGACGAATGGATAAGAAAGCTGTGGTATATATACACAATGGAATATTACTCAGCATTAAAAAAAAAATTCATTTGAAGCAATTCTACTCAGATGGACGAAACTGGAGCCCATTATCCAGAGTGAAGTAAGCCAGAAGCAAAAACAACAATACAGTATATTAACACATATATATGGAATTTAGAAAGACAGTAATGAGAACCCAACATGGGAGACAACAAAAGGAACGCAGATGTATAGAATAGACTTGTGGACTTTGTGGATGAGGGTAAGGGTGGGATGAGATGGGAGAAGGGCATTGAAGCATGTTAATTGTCATGTGTCTAATCAATCGCCAGCCCAGGATTGATGCTCGGGACTGGTGCAGCGAGATTTCCCGGGGGGGAGGGAGGAGGGAGGGGGGACCCGGAGGGGAAGCATATGTAAACCCATGGTGATATCATAACAATGTATGGCTAAAACAATAATTAAAAAAAATAATAAAAAAAAAAAAAATAAATAAATAAATAAATAAAATGCAGAGTCATTGCTTTGCCAACAAAGGTCCATATAGTCAAAGCTATGTTTTTTTTTTCCAATAGTCATGTATGGATGTGAGAATTGGACCCTAAAGAGTCAAAGAATTGATGCTTTCAAACTGTGATGCTGGAGAAGACTCTTGAGAGTCCCTTGGACTGCAAGGAGGTCAAACCAGTCAGTCCTAAAGGAAATCAACCTTGAATATTCATTGGAAGGACTGATGCTGAATCTGAAGCTCCAATGCTTTGGCTACTTGATGAGAAAAGCCAACTCATTGAAAAAGACCCCAATGCTGGGAAAAAGTGAAGGCAAAAGGAGAAGAGGGCAACAGAGTATGAGATGGTTAGATGGCATCGCCAACTCAATGGACATGATGTGAACAAACTCCAGGAGATGGTGGAGGACAGAAGGGCCTGGTGTGCAGTCCATGGAGTCACAAAGAGACAGACACAACAGCAACTGAATAACAATAACACAACTTATTTATTTATTTTTAGTTTTGGGTTGTGCTGGGTCTTCATTGCTGCACAGGCTTTCTCTAGTTGCAGAGAGCAGAGGCTACTCTTCCTTGCAGGGCGCAGGCCTCTCTTATTGCGAAGCACAGGTACTAGAGTGTTCGGGCTTCAGTAGTTGTGGCTCCCGAGCTCTAGAGCACAGGTTTAGTTGCTCCGTGGCATGTGAAATCTTCCCAGACCAGAGACTGAACCTGTGTTCCCCTGTACCAGCAGGGAAGTCCCGTAAGTTTGCATTTCAATCAGGTTCCCTATCTGGTTCTTAGATGCTTTAAAGTTTGAAGACCAGGACTGTAGGCTTGGATATTTACATTGCGCACTCTCAGCAATACTGTGGGGCCAGCTATGTTATGTGGGCATCCAGCGGGTGGCTTCCAAGTGTAGTCAGAGGCCTGGAAACTGTGCCCTGGCCTTTTGGAAGAGCCTCTTGCCCTCCAGCCCCAGTCAAATACAATAGCTCTGCTTTTGTCTGTTTTACACACCAGGGTTTCCTCAGAGGGTTATATTGCTAAAATTGAGTCTGAAAATCATTGGTGAAAGGCACTGAAAATAGCATCTGGTGTCAGAAGACTTGGGTGCTTGCGTTTCTCTTGGCACCTGCCATCTCATGGTCTTTGTGCTGGTAGATAAACTTCAGTATCTTCATTTGAAACACAGTCATAATCTTGGGTCTACCTAACATGTGATGGTGGGGATCCAACCAGATAATGCAAAGTATATGAAACTAGGAATGATTATTAACAGATATTGTTACTGTAACTAGGGACAGCAAGTGCTTGAGTATAAGAATGGATATATTTTAACTCTTCCAGGGATGTGTCAGGATAGACTGGTCGAATTCATTTTTGCCCAATATAAGATTGCACTCAAACATTCCAACTTAAGAAAGGGCTTTTGGAGGAAGGAGGGGAGGGGGAGGAGAAAAAAAGAGCAAAACTCACCGACACAAATGCTTGAGATTTGGTTTCGTTCAACTGAAGCTGCAGTTTCTTTTCGTTGTCATAGACTCCATAAAGTCTTTTGGACCAGGTCTGAGGTACTCTGCTCTTGAATTTTAATGAACTATATAAAGCGAATATCCTTTGTAAATCTAGGACCAGGCAGCTGCAGTTATAGAAGATGACACCGAGTTCTTTCATCTGTGAAATTAAAATCGAGAGCATCAATGCCATGTACATGTGATGGTGTTATTCTCAGACAAAAAATGCACAAGAATGCAGAAATAGTGAATTTTTTTCCTTGTAGTTGCTATACTGTAACAACTATATATGTGTATGCACATATATATATATGTATATATACTGCATCTGTAAGTACACAGATATAGTCATATTATGGTATACAAAGATGATATGTCATTAAAATGCTTAAATATTTGAGAACTTTTGCCTGCTTTTGCATTTGAGCTCTTTTTTAAAAAGATAGATTTGCTTATTTTTTTGGCTGTGGTGAATCTTCATTGCTGCACATGGGCTTTCCTCAGTTGCAGTGAGCAGGGCTTACTCTTTGTTACTGCGATCAGGCTTCCCATGGCAGTGGCTTTTCTTGTTGCAGAGCACAGACTCTAGGGTGTGCCAGCTTCAGTAGATGCAGCTTGCGGGCTCAGAAGTTTCAGCTTGCAGGCTCTAGAGCACAGGCTCAGCAGTTGCGGAGCACAGGTTTAGTTGTTCCGAAGCATGTGGGATCTTCTTGGACCAGGGATTGAACTGGTGTCTCTTGCATTGCAAGGCAGGTTCTTAACCACTGAACTACCAGGGAAGCCCTGACTTTGAACTCTTACGGATAATTTTTCCATCTTCATCAATACGCTTTATATCAGCTCTTCAGATTCTTTTCTTCAATATTAAATTTTTGGGTATGAATCCTTAAATAATGCAGCAATATAAAGATCGACTTTCCGTTGCAACACAACAAAATGGCTTAGATCTTGGATTCTGGAGTCGGACTGCCTGGAATTAGGTTCCAGCCCAGCAACTTTCTGACTGTGTGACTTTGGACAATATATTTAATCTCTCACCATAATTTTCTTCTTCCATAAAAAGGAGATAACATTATTTATTTCATACAATTGCTATGATACATAACATGGTTAATATGTTTTTATGGGCTTAGAATAGTGCCTATCACATGGTAACTGCTTAAAATATGTTAGCAATTATTATTCTTATTAAGATTTGACAAGTCTCAAGAGTAAGAGGGACTATCCTGGTAGCCTCAGCTGGTAAAGAATCCACCTGCAGTGCAGGAGACCCTGGTTTGATTCCTGGGTTGGGAAGATACACTAGAGAAGGGATAGGCTACCTACTCCAGTATTCTTGGGTTTCCCATGAGGCTCAGCTGGTAAAGAATCTGCCTGCAATGCAGGAGACCTGGGTTAGATTCCTGAGTTGGGAAGATCCCCTGGAGAAGGGAATGGCTACCTACTCCAGTATTCTGGCCTGGAAAATTCCATGGACTGTATAGTTCATGGGGTCACAAACAGTCGGACATGATTGAGTGACTTTCACCTTCAAGAGTAAGAGACCAATAGGATCTTGCAACAGAGAAATCATAGGGTGATGCATCTGCAAGCCGATGAACCAAAGATTGCTGCTGACTGTCTAGGATGCAGGGCTTCCTAGGTAGTACAGAGGTAAAGAATTTGCTTGCCAATGCAGAAGATGCAGGTTTGATCCCTGGGCCGGGAAGATCCTCTGCAGGAAAAAATGGCAACCCACCCCAGTATTCTTGCCTGGGATGGAGGAGCCTGGTGGGCTACAGTCCATAGAGTCACAAGCATTTCGACGCAACTAAGCAACTGAGCATGCATGCACGTCCAGAATGTAATTGAAACAAAAAAATAAAAAAAAGACCTCTCTGTAATCCTGTGTGAACACTGACAAAATGTGAGCATTGTCCAAGCACAGAGATGACTGAAGAGCCCCATCCTAGTTGATATAGATGACAGTTGCTTCTTTACCAATCACAATTTCAACCTTAATTCATCCCCCTCCATAACTGATGGCTTATTAAAGCACCTAATCACAAAGTTGTCCTATTCCCAATAGCATCCAATCCTGAGCTTCCTTATACCGTATTTCCTGCTTCCTCATACTGTCCCCCACAAAACCTTGTACAAAAACCTTGTACAAAGTCCAAGCCCCATAGTAAGTCTTTCCTAAATTCAGCTTCCTTACACCCTGCAGGTGGCCATAGCATCACTCTCTCTCCTTGAAACAAGCAGCTTGCTCATCTCCAGCATGCAGGCTGGTTTTTGGCTTGAGGGCAATGACACCTCCTTATCTCCAGAACATGCACATCACAAGGTTATGAGTGCTGAACAGACAAGTTATTGCAGTCAGCACAGTGCCCAGCACTCAGTGTGTGTTTGCTGCTGTTCTTCTATCCTCAGTCACACTGTGGAGGGGGTACCAGGTAGTCAACATGGTTCCAGCTGAAACAGGAAGAGGCCCAGGAAGCAAAGCAGGAAGAATTTAGGGGGAATGAATAAATGAACAAAGGCAATAACAGTGTATATAAGGGCATGTCGGACACGATTTAGCGACTGAGCATGCACAAAGGCGTAAAGAAAGGCTGCACTTGAGGAAGAGAATTCATTCATTAAAGCCTAAAGTCAAGTGGTGCTTCTGAAAAATTTCAGTGTTGCTAAAATCTATTATGTACCTTATGTTGGAATGCACACCATCACACATTTTAATCTGGAAATCTAATGAAGTAATTCTTTAAAAGCTAATGTAAAATCTGGAAGCAATAATATAAAAATGCTTATTTTAATAGTGTCATAATTGTTAATGATGTTTGCCCCTTTAGGTATGATCAGACAGAGGGAAGTGTATTTATAAACACTGTCAGCATTTATTATCCCCAGGGCTCCCCTTATGTACCATTTATCATCATCAACATGCAAGAGGTCACTGTCTCTCTGTGCACTCTACTTTGATTTCCTCCAGAAATTAATATTTCCAGTGACTGCATTCTAAACAAGGATTAAGTGTTCCTTTCCCCCTGTTGTGTAAGCTGCTTTTTGTGAGCTTTTCTCTGAAATGTCTGACATTATTTTGCTGTGACTACATTACAGCTTTAGAATCCAAAGGCAATGAAACAAGCCAAGATTTGCCCTCTAGGGATATAAAGAGAACTTGACTTCTGTCTATCGTCCTCTTGATCTTAGAATGACTCAAACCCATTTCTAAATATATGTGTTTGATTTAGGCTGGTATCAAGAGAAGATGGGGAAAAAACGAGATTGGCTTTTGTTTTGGAGATCTTTCAGTCAGAGCCAAAATTCAGAACAGGTTTATGAACAGACATTTCTAAAATGCTGAGAGAGGGGAAAATAACAAAGATCAGGCTTCTGAAGAGCTTTTATGTCCAGATTATCAAAGGAACAAAAAGTTAAACTGACAGATTCTTTGACTGATCAGTGGAGGTACTCTGATGAGCTGCCCCGACTTTTCAGTTCAATCATACAACTGATGGTTGACTGAATGGCTCAACTGTTTGAGTAAAACTGCCTTGAAAAAGCTGGTGATTTATCAGCTAATGATTCTTTGGAAGATAGTTATTTTTAGGAGGAGACTGACTCCCTTTTCCACAAAGTAGGAACATGTTCGTGATCAATCCACAGAGCTCAGAAAGGTTTAGGGCCTCAAACAACCTGCAGCACCCTGCCAAAAATCTCTTCTAAGGGTAATGATTTTATTTACAACTTGAGTTACATCAATGGTTCTCTTATGTCCCTTTCACTAGTATATTATGGGAGGCCCTGCTGAGGCGTTTTTTTCTTTCATTTTTTAGTATCCAAGGAGTAAATTTTATTTGCAGTTTAACAATGTAAGCAACACAAAATTTAGTTCTACCATTCCAAATTTATTGGGGTTTTCTCATAGGTTCTAATTATTTGTTTTTGTTTGCTTGTAGAAAAGATTCTTTTTCTGAAGTGTTTGAGTTTGAGACAATCCAGCAGATACTTACTGCTTAGGGAGCAATAATAACAGAAGTAGTACTAGTTTACTATAGTGCTTACTATGCTTCAGACACTGTTCTAAATGCTTTACAAGTCTTGTTGTTATTGGTTAGTTGCTAAGTCGTATCTGACTCTTCTGTGACCCCATGGACTGTATAGCCTGCCAGGCTCCTCGGTCCATGGGATTTCCCAGGCAAGAACACTGGAGTGGGCTGCTATTTCCTTTTTTAGGGGATCTTCCCAACCCAGGGATCAAACATGAATCTCCTGCATTGCAGGTAGATTCCTTACTGCAGAGCCACCAGGAGCCCTTCACAAGTCTGTGTTCATTTAAATTTCACAACAACTCATTGCACAGGTAAGAAAACTAAGGTTTGGCGAGATTAAGGGAAATGTCCAAACACAAGCAGGGAATCTGAAAGTTTAGTTTAATATTTCATCGTTGGGAAGAATTGCTCACAAAGAGGGACCAGAAGTTCCTTCAGGTGAGGGTTAAGTCCTACTGTTTAAGAGCATGTCCTCTTTTTTTCTGCCTTGGAATTTCTACTTATATTCGTAGTCTCCATTTCAAAGCAAAATAGGAATTAGGGGAAATGTAATTATACCAGAAAATCTCCATTTTTCTTTATTTTCTCAAAGTTAGTGGGAGAGAGTTATGAAGGGAAATGCAGTGAGGGGGAAAAAAAAAAAAAAGAAACTCTTCCTACTTAGGGCCTGAGAGGCAGTATAAAGCGAGACAGGCTTGGTTTAGTGGATTTTATTGGTGACACAGAAGCCAAAGCAGGCAGCTGATGGATGCTCCTGTCAGCAGAATAAGGGGATGCATTAGCATCGTTCTTCACTGTAACTCAGCATAATTAATCCAAGTGAGCTTAACCACAGCTCAATCTATCATTTATGGATGTCTGGCATGTTGTTTTCATGATTTTATAGAAATGTGAACCAGTATTTCTTTAATTTTCTTGACAAAGACAGAAGAAGTTGCAACACTGAGCAACTCTCATGCATTCAGTTAGTGGTTGATTTATATTCTGAGTTACTGCAGGAAATTTAATTACTAGGAGCTCTAACTTGATTTTGTTTCTGCCCTCAAGGTGAAATTTTTGTTACTGGGGATGGAAAATAAAGAATTGAATCTTAGCAGCTTAAGACAGTCTCCTGCTCAGAAATGTGCTCTCTGGCCCCTTAACTTCCACAGTGGGTGGTCCATACCACTTAACTTCCTGATGTCTTGTTTTCTTTGTTACCATGTGGGAATAAAAATGCTTGCCAGTAGGAACACGACTAATTGAAAAAAGGAGAATGTAAAAACCTTAGAGAACAGCTAGTTCAACCTAATTTCGAAATTAAGGAAACTGAGATCCCTAAAGGGGAAGTGACTTGCAAGATCACAGAATAATGTCCTCTGACTTGGGTCCTGGCTTTTTATCCTGACAACGCTGTGCAGATACCTCAGTGTTCCTTCATAGTGTAGATGAAGAATACTGTCTGCCATGTAAGGAAACCAAGGATGCTATTTTCCAAAGTACCACTATTCATTTGGCATCTTTGACTTTTGGCTATAAGGAACTAACACATCAATTTCTTGTCTGCAATTACCCCAAGGGGTTTCTGCATGGAGAAAAACAGGATACTGGCTCTAGATAGTTAAGGTGCGTATCAAAGGAATCATTTCAACAAGACTGAATCATTTCAATCTTTCCATATATAGGAAAGCACCAACGTCATTAACTTGAGATGTTTGTTTTTTCTTTAGTTAGCATAAATGTTTTGATGTAAAACTACCTGGCTTATTTTCGCAAAACTCCTATAAATCCTGGCTCCTCCCTTACATCTCAGAGCTATCTTAGAGCCTGTCTCCCAGGCTTGAGTCTTCAGTATGTCCATCTAATAAAAAGTAATTCTCAACTTCTAGGTTGCGTATTTTTTGTCCCCTAACAATAGGCTGAATGAAGCCTTTTGTTTTTTCCTTTCCTTCCCTCCCATTCCTCCCTCCCTCCTTTCTGTCAATGCATCATCTTTTATAAGAGTCTGAAAACTTTCCAAAGTACCACTATTCTTTTGGCATCTTTGACTTTTGTCTGTAAGGAATTCACACATCAATTTCTTGGCTTTATCGGGTCAAAGGAAAATCAATAGATAAAACAGTGACCAGAGAATGCTAATGGGAGGAATTTTAAAAGAATGGGGTTGAGAGTGGAATAGGAGGAAACAAATTGTAAACATTTCAGTTATGCTCTGGAGTACTTTAATTTTATCCTGCTTCTTTAGAAGAGTTGAAAAATGATTCCAAAATGTTACCCAGTGCCTCCTATCATTCCTGTTTTCTCTCTTCTCTTCTTAGTGAGCAGTGAGGAAGCTGAGATCATGCCACTTTCAGTTCATTTTATTTGATCCCCTTTTCATATCCTCCAATGGTCTTTTGACAAAATGTTGGGCCAGACCTGAGTGACTATATTTGCTTGTACAATAAACATTTGGCCACACATATGTACCTGGATGTTAATTAACATCAATGTGAATTTCACCCATTACCTTCTTATTCATGCAAAGATGAAATACTTGAGGAAACTGTAGATGGAGAGAAACTCTTTTCTATAAAAACAGAAACCCCAAATGTATACATTTCATGCTACTCTTTTGCAACCAAGTCATCTAATTGTGGAAAAAAGGGGCAAGTGGACAGTCTTTAGTGGGCTTCATTTTTCTATTATAATCTAACAAACTCTTTTAGTACTCACAGTCTGCTTTAAGACCTTGAAGTATAGAAAAGCTTTGAAAGTTTTCAAAACAAAAAAAAAGGATTCCCTTCTTGTTTCAGAGAGATGTTTCTGCCTCCATTCTGTTCCCTTCCTCCTGATGCATTTCTTGGCGGCTGGGAGCACAGTTCTTTGGGTTCCTTCCATTAAGTAATTCCTTCATGGGCAGCACTGTGATGCTTTACTAAAACCAGTGGCAGAGCAAGCAGAGTGGGAGGCTACCTAGCTTTTAAATGAAATGCTATACCTATATACTCAGCCCCAGTGGTACTCATATTTTTCCTGTCCATGGAGCTCTAGAAACACCTCAGAATGGTAAAAAGAGACTGTTCTGCCCTAGTCTTAGCCACCACTGGGCTGGCTGGCAACCCTGAGTGCAATGGCTGGCCAGTCAGGGTGATTATGGTGTTGGTGCATAGAGCGAGGACTTGGGCTCAGATCCTGGTTCTCACAACCTTCTTCACTGTGACTCAGGGCAATTTCCTTAACCTTTTGTGCCTGTACCTCACCCATTCCTTAATCTCTCTGTCAAGTGCGGATGATAATAATGCTCATAACATTGCTGCAATGATTAAACAAACACATATAATCTGTTTAGGACAATGTCCCCCACATAAAATAATGCAAGTGGGAGAGCAGAAGGACCTGATCAACCATGAATGTGCTCTGTGAGCATGTTAAAAAAAAATGCAGCAGACCCACTGGGACACCAAATACCAACGGCAGATAAAACTGGTCAGTAAGAGTGATTTGATGGAAACAAATGAAGGCAATGTCACTGAGTGTGAAAACAAACAAATAAATAGATAGGTAGATAAATAAATAAAAATTTAAAAGGCCAGATGTTTTGTTTTCCAACTTCAAAATTCTTATTTGGACCTAAAATGAAAGCTATTTTACTCAATTCTTTCCACATGTTTTTGGGTAACTAAGACACAGCTGTTATAAATAATTCAAAAGAAATAAATGACTAAGGGCAATTATAACACAGAAAACAGTCTGGCAACCAAACATTACCAGAAAGGTGTGTTTGTCCCTTGTATAATATAAAATAATAAATTTCTCTGATCTTACAAGCAAGGCAATTTTTATAAAATAGTGACTGCTTAGTCAGTTCACAGACTGGTATCTAGACTTTATAAATAATTCAGTTCAATTAAGTAATTAAAAATTGAGCATGTCTGATGTATAACTGTGTGCATGGGTGGGCTGGGATGTGAAGGAGTGGTGGTAGTTAGGAGAGCACAAAAACAAGCTATAAATCAACGTAGAATCTGCAAGCTGCTTAAGGGAAATATCACCAACATTTTGGGAGATTCATATAAGAGAGAGAGAGATATTGCATTTAGAAGGGATTTTTAACCTCTGGATCAAGAGGGAGTTCAGCAGGTGTGAAGCCTGAATATCTGCAGGTTTATAAGGAGAATTTTCATAGGTTTTGGCCAAATCCTCTGTGATTAAAATAGCTAATAGCTTGAATGGTAGATGACTGCCAAATTAGATGGATGTGAAATGGCCTCATGGGGGTAGAGAATTGGAAAAAGATCTTGAAGGATCTTGAAACAACAGTTTCAACAAGCAGAGCTGGGGGGACAAACCTGGAAGAATAGAGGGCATGAACAAAGGCAAGGAGGTAAGAAATGTCAGGAACACAAGCTTAGAGAGAATGAGTGGTGGGAAGGGAAGTTCTGGTAAGTGATGGGATCCAGATCTGAACGGCTGGTATATTACAGAGTGGGCCCATCACCCTTCACATTAGAGGTCAGAAACCCAACTGCCTGGGCACCAGAACAAACATGTGATATAAATGCATGTAAAACCTTATGAATAGAGGAGATTGAGGAGGGCCTAGTGAGTGTATGCCCTGCATGAAGACATCAAATTTTATTTTTTAATATTTCTGGCTAGCCCAAAAATATTAGCCTGCTGAGCTGGCTCTCTGGCCACCAGTTTGGGAATTGTACTTGGGATGTTAACGAAGTAAAGTGTCATTACCCAACTCCTCTGACACTGAATAGGTGGGAAAGAAACAGAGAAACAAGAAGCAGGGCCTGGAAGAGGTGCTGAAGTCCCGAACCACAGAAACAGGAGGTCACTGTTGCAGGACCTGAGAGGATGGTTTATTAAATGTGTGGGGATAGGGAATGGAGAGAGGCAGAGCTGACACCTGGGTTTCTAAACTGGGTGACTAGAATGAACAATAAACAGAGCAAATCTGACTGCAGACCTTGTGAGTTTGAAGTGCATCTGTGAAGTTCGATTGGTGGAAATGGTTAACATTTATTGAGGTTTTACTGACTTCCCTGGTGGCTCAGACAACGAAGTGCCTGCCTACAATGCGGGAGACCTGGGTTCAATATCTGTGTCAGAAAGATCTCCTGGAGAAGGAAATGGCAACTCACTCCAGTGTTCTTGCTTGGAAAATCCCATGGATGGAGAAGCCTGGTAGGCTACAGTTCATGGGGTCGCAAAGAGTCAGACAGAACTGAGCAACTTCGCTTTCACTTTACTGCTTTATAAACTTTACTTTTATTAACTCCCTCAGTCTTGAGAACCACCAAGTCAGGTCAGCACTATCACTGTCTCCTTTAACACACAGGGGGACTGAGGCACAGAACAGTTAAGGCCAAACACTTAGAAAGGAGTGTAATCAGAATCTGGGCCCAATCAGCGCAGCTGCAGGATCCACACTTTAAAACGCGATGCTCTGGATGGTGGTTCAGTGGGTTGGTAACTCTGAATCTGAGCCGGAGGCATAAATGGGCGAACCAACATCACAGAAATGTGGATGCCACTACAAGAGCAGATGATTATTGCAGGAAGAAAGGGTGGGCTGTTCAGAATGGAGTGCATTTCTTTTATGCTGTCCCTTTTCAAGAGCAATGGTGACTGCTTTATTTCCAGTGCCTGGTACATAACAGATTTTTGATAAGTATTTCTTAAATGAATGAATGGATGAATGAAAGCACAGGGAACACCATTAATTAAGGGAAGAACTCGGTAGTTAGGAACCCCCAACAGGAGACAACAAAGGACCAGTCGAAAAGGCAGGAGATGAACTGAAAGAGTTCAGTGTCACAGAAGAAAAATTTTTGAAAAACTAAAAAACTAAGGAGGATTTCAATAAGGAAGAAATGAACAAGGTCCATGAGCAAAGAGGTTCGCTGAAGCATTTCTTCTGTCGATGTTGGCAATTAGAAAATCTTTCCCCTTGGACCTTTGCCCATTTCTTAAGTGTGTATAGGAAAGTTTTTCTGTTTCTCTGTGTTTCTGAGACACTCTTCTTAAAGGAAGTTGGGCAGGAGGGAGTTCAGCAGGGAGTGGACAGGAAGTAAAGAGTCTTCGATGGATTTCTCAATCGAGCCAGGACTCAGCTAGAATTCTCAGTGCTGCTTACTAAGCCCAGGAGTGAGCAAGGAGGCTGGAAGTGTGTGTGTGTGAGTAAGGAAGGAAATAGCTTCTTTTTTGTGCCTTGTTTCTCTTTCTTCACAGTTCAGTTTTTTTTTTAATTCTTTAATGTTGCCATTAAACATTTCTAGTCACTCAGTTTTTAACAGTTCAATAGATTTCACTTTTTGATTCCAAATGACCATTTTACTTGTAAATTAGAGTTGACATTAAAAAGGTAATACAACTAGTATATGCCTGAATATTTAAATGAAAGGGTAATTTTTCTATCTTTGATACATTGTATTTATGCAAATACAGACAATATAGTAGTGAGTAAATCCATTTCTTCATTATTTAAAAAATCCTACTTTGATTTTTATAGGAGAAATGACTTCAATTTCTTCTCAGATAATTTTAGATTGTTTTCTACAACTTGCACTTACATTTTTTTGGAATGCAGCAATTTTATAAGCATTAAGAGGAACACAAGAGGTTTTTTCTCTAGTTATCTTTGTGATATAGAAAAATAGTGATCTTACATACATATTAAAAGGCTCTTATGTTAAAATGACAGCACAAAACATAGAGCATAATTTATGGGTAAGAAACATAGAGCATCATTTATACAAGCAGCTCATCAATATTCACTGAGGTGACTCAAGCTTATCACATGTACAACAGAATGTTGAAAAACAGCCATGCTTTTTCCTATTCTGGTTTTGTTTTCTCCATAGGAATCATGGATTTATAAGAAGTCTGTTCTAAAATCTTATGCTTGATTATCCAAGACAACCAGACTATACCGCATTACTAAATATTTACTGATAGTTTTTGAAGACAATACTATTATAAAATCACAGGTTTTTAACATTTATTTTCCAGACTTCCCTGGTGGTACAGTGGATAAGAATCTGCCTACCAATACAGGAGACACAGTTTCGATTCCTGGTCCAGGAAGATTCCACATGTCACAAAGCAACTACGCCTATGTTCCGCAACTACCGAGCCTGTGTGCCACAAGTACTGAAGCCTGTACGCCTAGAGCCTGTGCTCCACACCGGAGAAGCCGCTGCAGTGAGAAAGCACGGACCACAGTGAGGAGCAGCGCCCACGCGCCACATCTAGAGGAAACCTGCACACAGCAAGGAAGACCCAGCATAGCCAATAAACAAACAAATATTTAAAAAATTACTTTTCATTTTCATTAATGTACAATTTACCTATAGTAAAATTTACCTCTTTAAGCATAGAGCTCTGTTTTGAAAATTCAAGTATAGTTGATTTACAATGTTTTGTTAATTTCTGCTGTACAGCAAAGTGATTGAGTTTTATATGTATACACACACACACACATACATTCTAATATTTTTTTCTATTACTGTTTATCACAAGATATTGAATATAGTTCCCTGTGCTATACAGTAGAATCTTGCTGTTTATCCATTCTATACATACTATGATAATTTGCATCTGCTAATCCCAAATTCCCACTCCATCCTTCCCCCACTCCCCCTTTCCCTTGGCAATAAGTCTGCACTCTATGTCTAAAAGTCCGTTTTCTGTTTTGTAGACAGGTTCATTTGTGTCATATTTTAGATTCCACATATAAGTGAAATCACATGGTATGTTTCTTTCTCTTTCTGACTTCACTTAGTATAATAATCTCTAGGTCCATTCACGGTGCCACATTAGTACCATTTCATTCTTTAATGGCTGAGTACGACTCCATTGTGGGCTTCTCTGGTGGCTCAGATGGTAAAGAATCTGGCTGCAGTGCAGAAGATGGGGGTTTGATCACTGGATCGGGAAGATCCCCTGGAGAAGGGAATGGCAACCCATTCTAGTATTCTTGCCTGGAGAATTCCAAGGACAGAGGAGCCTGGCAGTCCATGGGGCCACAAAGAGTTGGACACAGCTGACCAACTAACACTTCCATTTCCTTCCTTGTGTATATGTACCACATCCTCTTTATCCATTCATCTGTCAATGGGCACTTAGGTTGTTTTCATGTCTTGGGGGCATTATGAATAGCACTGCTCTGAACAGAGCGGTGAATGCATCGTTTTGAATTATAGCTTTGTCCAGATATATGCTCAGGAGTAGGATTGCTGAATTCACTCTATTTTTGGTGTTTTGAGCAAGCTCCATACTGTTTTCCACAGTGGCTGCAACCAGCTTGTATGCCCACCAACAGTGTAGGAGGGTTCCCTCTCCTTCACATCCTCTTGAGCATTTGTTGTTTATAAACTTTATAAAGATGGTCATTCTGACCAGGGTGAGGTGGTACCTCATTGCAGGTTTGATTTGTCTTTTCTAATAATTAGTGATAGTGAACATCTTTTCATGTGCCTGTTGGCCATCTGAATGTCTTCTTTGGACGAATGTCTATTTAGGTTTTCTGCCTATTTTTCTATTGAGTTGTTTGTTTTTTTGTTATTGAATTGTATATTTTGGAAATTAATGCCTTGTCAGTTACATCATTTGTAAATATTTCCTCCCAATCTGTAAGTTGTCTTTTCATTTTGTTTATGGTTTCCCTTGCTGTACAAAAGCTTATAAGTTAGATTAGGTTCCATTTGCTTATTTTTTAAATTTTATTTCTATTGTCTTAGGAGACTGACCTACAAAAGCATTGGTGTGATTTATAGCACATAGCTCTTAGAATTTTGATATACAGGCTGTAACCACCATCATGATCAGTGTATAGGACAGTATCATCACCCACAAAAGATCCCCCGGGCCTCTTCGTAGTCACCCTCTCTTCAAACCTCAGTCTTTAGCAAGCACTGGGCCTGGTGTTTTCTTTATGGAAAGTATTTACTACATATTAAATTCCTTTAATAGACAAAGTATTATTACTATTGTTTTTTTCTTATTGATTGAGCTATGGTAGTTGGTATTTTTTGAAGGAATTTATCCATTTCATCTAACACATCAAAATTATGGCCATAGAGTTGATTATAGCATGCTGTTATTATCCTTTTAATGTCTATGGAATCTGTAGTTATGTTCCCCTCTTGAATTCTTGATATTTATAATTTATGTCATCTCTCTACTTTCCTTGGTTGGTTAAGCTAGATGTTTATCAATTTTGCTAATTTGTTCAAAGAGCCAGGTTTTATTTCATTCATCTGAAATCTTTTTTCTGAAGTATTTTGTGTTTTAAATTTCCCTTGAGTCACTGCTTTAGTTGCATCCACAAATTTTGATATATTGCACTTTCATTTTCATTCCATTCAAAGTATTATCCAATTTCCTTGTGATCTCCTCTTGATCTAGTCAATATGGGATATTTTCCAGATACTTTTTTTTTCAAATTGATTTTACTCTTTTCATAGATTTCACTGTGATATGAGAACATATTTTGTATAATTCTAACTTTTGAAAGGTTCAAGTTTTATTTTACAGCTGATGATTTGAGATATCTTGGTAATTGTTCCATACACACTTGAAAATAATGTCAATTCGACTGTTTGGGGATAAAATATTCTACAAATGTCAATTAGGACAAGTTGTTGATAGTGGTTTTCAAGTTTTCCATATCCTTACTGATTTCTCTGTATTTACTGCAAGCTGAATACAAAGTGAATGTTGAAGTCATCATTTATAATTGTGGATTTGTTTATTTCTCTGTCAATCTTTCAAATGGTATATTTAGACCTATTATATTTAATGTAATTGATAATACTGTTGTATTAAAATATACCATCTTTGTAGCTCTTTTCTATTTTTGTGTTTAAAATTTTTCCTTCCTTCTTTGAATTAATTATTATTCAATATTCCATTTTTATCCCCATCCTCTCATCTTATTATCTACACATTGGTTCAAACAGTTTTAAGTAGGCTTAGAATTATTACCCTATATTAAAAAATATACTTTAATTTACTTACTTTTAAACAAGAATTTTTATATTTATTGCCTAATTTGTCCCATAAAAATAGTACAGGTTATTAAACTATTTAAAAATTTAGTCAGTAACATTGTATGCTATTTTATATATAAGTACTTTGCAATAATATATTCTCAATTTATCCTTCCCATCTTTTGTGCTAGTGTCATAAATTTTAATTTTACATATGGTAAAACACAAAGTACCTTGCTATTTTTTCTTTATAGACATCAGTTATTTTTTAAAACAATTAAAGTGAGGAAAAATCATATATATTTTTTCTAGTGTTCATTTCTTGGTATAAATTCCAATTACTTTTATTATACTTCTTCCTGAAGAACTTCTTTTAACACTTCTTGTTCAGTTCTGATGGTAAGGATTTTTCTCAATTTTGTTTGTCAGAGAAAGTCTTTATTTCTTCTTCATTACTGCTTTCTAATTTTCACTAATTATAAAATTCTGGATTGACAGTTTTTCCCCCAGCATTTAAAAAAAGTGTCACTTCATTGTTTTCTGGTTTGCATAGCATTTGACAAGAAGTCTTCTTTAATTCCTGTTGCTGTTCCTGTATGTAATATATCTTTTCTATTCTCTCTTTGTCTTTGAATCTTTATTATTCAACAGTTTGAATATATTATGCCTAGTTTCTATTTGATTTTTAAAAGCAAGTTTCCTTATTAACTACTTGAAACCTCTCATTTAAAAAATTAAGAAGTCAAGACCCACAGAGATCACACCCTTAACTCAACAGTCATCGAGTTGTTCATCATAGCATTGATGTTAGAAAAAAAGAAAATCAGCAGTAATCTCAATGGCCACTAGGATATTGGTTAAATAAATTACAAATACTTATATATGTGAATATACTTTGACTATTTCACAGTATTATAGACGTGTACTTTGATACTAGACAATGTTCATTTCATGGTTAAAGTAAAAACAATATACTACAAAATACTGTAAGTAGCATGATTGCTTTTTATTGTAATAAAAAAGTAAACAGCAAATATGGGGGCTTATGGTCTCTATTTTATCAGTACTTTATTAATATTTTAAATTTGGTATAATAACATTTGTTGTATTTTCAATAAGAGAATAGTTAAATATATATTTTTGTGCATTTTAGATATGTACTATTTGCAGCCAAATTAAAGTATTAATACATGTACCTATGGACATAGATTGGTGGGAACAGAAAAATACTAGTACTAAAGTGGTTAGATTTTGGATGTATTTTTCCCTTTTGTGTTTTCCTATAATAATGAGCATTATTTTGGGGTAATAGACACTGGGCATATTCAAGATGTCTTCCTTAAGGTTTACCCAGAGGCCTCGATGTAGGTGAAATGAGATGATCACACGTACTGCAGATAGAGTTAACGCACACACAATCAGCGTAGTTGACTCTTAGGAAGAGTTCACCCTCTGGTTATCCTTCCCTTTTGTTGTCTTTTCTCACTTTAGAGATGAAGGTCTCTTCTCGAAGCAAGATACATCAAAGAAGTTAAACATGTCTGTCAATGGCTCTTAGAAATTTACTTGGAGCCTTGATGATTTCTCAAGAAGATGAAGAACACTGAGGTGCAATCACATGGAGAAATCAGAGCTGCCATACAAAAAAGGAAGAGACCTTCCTCCTCTGGTTTACGCCTTGGGTCCTCGCCAGCTGAACACCTCAGGACAACATACGCAGCAGCTCAACCCTGGCCATGGAACAAACATTGTCATCTTCTGCATGTTTCAAGTATGTGGTACAATTAAAAAATACACATAAAATGAATTTCCACAGAGAAAGACATTTATTTTACGTACAAGTTGAGATTGGAAGTTAAATTCTTCTCTGAATCTAACACAAAATTACATTTCAAATGAAAATTTCCAAAGATTGACATCACTCAACAAAAAAGCAGGTAACACAGGCACAGGAACCTTTGTTTTTCACTCAATAGGAAGGAGCATTTCCTTCTCTGAAAAAACTGAATGCTTTTTGCTGAGTATTGTTGCTACTCAAGTGCTTCTTCATTGTTACACTCTATCAATCACTTTCCTCAGCAGGGCACTAATTTATTAGCTGAAAGCTGCTTTGCAATGATTGCAACCACTACTTTGGAAACAGGTCAATACGACTGCTGTCGCTTTGAAACTGAGAAAGCTAAAGTGCAAAGATAATTGTCTAGCCCTGAGGCCCAGGAATCCAGTCTGTGTTTATTTCTCAGGCTTAGGTATTTCTTTTTTTCAGTCCTATGACACCACCCTAATAGCAGAAAGTGAAAAGAAACTAAAGAGCCTCTTAATGAGGGTGAAAGAGGAGAGTGAAAAAGCTGGCTTAAAGATCCTCATTCAAAAAATGAAGATCATGGCATCTGGTCCCATCATTTCATGGAAAATAGATGGGGAAAAAATGGAAACAGTGGGGAAATGGGAAAAAATTTATTTTCTTGGGCTCCAAGATCACTGTGGATGGTGACTGCAGCCATGAAATTAAAAGACGCTTGCTCCTTGGAAGGAAAGCTATGACCAACCTAGACAGTGTATTAAAAAGTAGAGACATCAGTTTGCTGACAAAGGTCCGTATAGTCAAAGCTATGGTTTTTCCAGTGGTTATGTATGGACATGACAGTTGGACGATAAGGAAGGCTTAGCGCCAAAGAATTGATGCTTTCAAACTGTGATGCTGGAGAAGACATGCGTATTTCTTAGATAGCAGAGAAATCAAACCAGTCAATCCTAAAGGAAATCAAGCCTGAAAATTCATTGGAAAGACTGATGCTAAAGCCAAAGCTCCAATACTCTGGCCATCTGATGTGAAGAGCCAAGTCACTGGAAAAGATTCTGATGCTGAGAAAGATTGAAGGCAGGAGGAGAAGAGGACGAGAGAGGATGAGATGGTTGGATGACATCACCAACTCAATGAACATGAGTTTGAGCAAACTCTAAGAGACAGTGAAGGTCAGAAAAGACTGGCATGCTGCAGGTCATGGGGTGGCAGAGTCAGAAATGACTGAGTGAACAACAACAATAGGCAACTTTGAAGTATTAAAAAACTGCCCAAGGATGAGAGTCCAACAATTAATTATACAGAATGTTATTGTATGTTTATTTGGATATTTATTTAATTTATTTTTGATTATGCTATGTCTTTGTTGTTGCATAAGAGCTTTCTCCAGTTGCAGTATTCACTTTTCATTGTGGTGGCGTCTCTTGTTGCTGAGCAAAGGCTCTTGCTGTATGGGCTTCAGAAGTTGTGGTGCGGGGGCTCAGTTGCTCTGTGGCATACAGAATCTTCCTGAACCAGGAATTGAAACTGTGTCCCCTGCATTGGCAGGGAGACCCCCATCCACTGTACTATCAGGGAAGTCCCATTTAAATATTTCTAACAACATTTAGTTCTACTTTCTCTTTTGGGATCAAGGTTGTGGCACCAAAAAGCTACAAGGAGCTTTGCTCTGACTCACTTAAATTAATGAACCTTTCAAAACAGTTTTCTGCTAATTTAGAAGAATAAACAGTTTAAGTCATACTGGAATCATAAAACTTATGTGTTATTTTTTGGTTAGAAATAATTGCGAGGAAGGAAGAGATGGTTAAGTATTTCATGTGAAAGCTGCTATTTACCCTTTTTTTCCCCCAAGCATTCCTTCTTTACTCTTTTGTCTCAATGCTTGGGCCAGGTTGAATTTGCATTCTCCATTGCTTCCCTGGTGGGGGTTCAGATAGTAAAGAATCTGCCTGCAATGCAGGAGACTGGGGTTCAGTTCCTGGGTTGGGAAGATCCCCTGGAGAACGCAATGGCAACCCCCTCCAGTATTTGTATCTGGAGAATCCCATGGACAAAGGAGCCTGGTGGGCTGCTGTCCATGGACTCGCAAAGAGTTGGCTGAATGACTAACACTTTCATTTCACGACTCAGCAAGGGGAGGAAAGGAAGAAAAAGGTAAAAGAAGATGAGGTTTAAGAAAAGGCTGGGGAAAGAAGTAGAAGAGAAGATGAGGAAAGAATAGGAAGAACAGGGAAATTAGAACAGCAAAGGACATTCTTTTCATCTGAACAAAACAAATAATATCCTTTATTTGTTTTGGGGGGACCCTCTAAAGAAAACTGTAATAGAATATAGCTGGTAAAGAATCTGCCTGCAATGGGGGAGACTGGGTTCGATCCCTGGAGAGGTGTATTCTTGCCAGTATTCCAGTATTCTTGCCTGGAGAATTCCATGGACAGAGGAGTCTGGCAGGCTACAGTCCTGCCAGGCTAGATCGCAAAGAGTTGGATACAGCTCAGCAGCTACTGAGAGAGAGGCACACATTCCAGATGTAACTACATCTCCGAGTGTCTATAGGTAATTTCATCATTTAATTCATTAATGTTGGCAATGTTTGAGGGTTTTTAGGGAGTCAACTTAGAAGACCATACATATGAAAGGGATAAGTAATTGTCTGCAAGAGTCATTATCTTTTAGAAAAAAGAGGTATTTGGATAAAGGAGGTAAAACCTATACATTGGTCATGGACCTGAAAAATACCTAGGAAAAAAAATCATGCAGTTATACATGATTATTCAAAGTACAGAAAAATCATCAGTTCTTGGAAATAAAATTCTCTCAACCCCACTGATATCAAAAAATCCAAGTGAATGTTGGGGAGGAAGTGAAAAAATCTATAGGTATGTGAAACTGTATATACCCCTGGAAGTTTCTTTCAAATTTATCCAGTGAATTACCAAATATTCTAGAAATTTAAAAATGCTCTTCAACATTATTTTTGAGGCACATCTACGTCACAGATTCATTGATGTCTTACAAACACTGAGCCATATTAGTTATCAGTATGTGAATGTTTCACCTGCAAATAGAATTTGGGCAAGAGAAATAGAGCAGAAGAACAGAAAGGAACTTTTTGAAATGGCTATCTTAAGAACCCAAATTCAATTTATTTGTCTGTTTTTATATGTAGAAGCAAATCAAGCATTCAGCAAGTTAATAAATCTATTTGACAGCTATGACAGGCTTATGATATGTGTGATAAAAAGGAACCGCCCATCTCTACATTACTTCAGGTTTTCATTTTCAAAGCTTCATTACTTTTGGTAAGTCTTGCTTAAGTTATCGCACTTGAGTTCCAATTTCTTCTGCAATCTATTTTATATAGCTGCTAGTGCTTCTATACTTGGTTGATATATCAGTAATTTACAAGTATTTATATGTGTACTTGTAAATCTTTGAAGACACTTTTCTTATATGGATTTTATGCTCGGGCTAAAATGCAAATTCCGTCTATATCCTTTCACAGATCAAATGTTTGATTGTTTTCTTATCTGCCAGTATGTACCCAGCCTCAAGAGAAAACTTAGCATCCTACAAAGAGCTTTTCCCTAAGAAGGAGGAAAAACTATAGGGGGGGTATATACTAGAGGTGAGAGGTCTTTCTCAGTTGAAATAGCTTCCCACCTCCTCCTCTTCTAATTCTTCTCTTATATTTCTTTCACAGAAGTAAAATGTTCATTTTTTAGAGGGAGCAAGAATAGGTCTTGATATTTTACTTAATGGGCTTCTCTGGTGGCACAGAGGTAAAGAATCCACCTGCCCATGCAGGTAACACAGGTTTGTCTTCCTGGGTCAGGAAGATCCCCTGGAGAAGGAAATGGTAACCCACTCCAGTATTCCTGCCTGGGAAATCCCAGGGACAGAGGAGCCTGGTGGGCTACAGTCCATGAGGTAACAAGAGAGTAGATACAACTTAGTGATTAAATATCAAACATATATACATATATATATACACACACATACATATATGTGTATGTCGCACACGACTGAGTGACTGCACAACAACAATAATTTTACTTAAACAAGAAAAACAAGTGATTGCAGTCTGAACTGCGTTTACCACATGCAGCAATCCTTCACTGACAGATGGCTTGCACTACCTTGAGATTTTAATGTCATTTTGCAAGACAGTGTCTTCTCCAGTACAAGCTATAACTTTTATTTATGGAAAATTAAAGCCTTTTCCATCCTTAGCCTAATACATAGGCTGTGCATGGCCTTAAAGAAAATTAATGCCTGCCAGCAACCAGCTGGAAGTGAAATATAGACTATGGGAAGAAAAAAAAAAAAGCAGGTTTTCAAATCTTCACAACAGTAAACACTTGAAAGCCAACAAGAACCCCTGAGATCCTTGCCTGTGTAATTAAGGAAAAGATGAAAGCTGATGCTATTCTAAAATACACATGCTTCTATTCACACATGCCCATTCACCCATGTGCACGTACTCCGGCACACAGGTCCTGGTAGCCACTAAATACCATCAGGCTTTTCCCTTTGGGACAGAGGCAACATTAATTCCCCAAGCCCCAACAACTTGCAAGATCTACTGAAAATGAATGGCATGGTACTGATTTTATTCAGCAAGTGATCTCCCACCTCTTCGGTTATTAAAGGTTTCTTGAAATCCTTCCTGATTTTCTTTTCTAATGGAGAGAGAAAATTTAATAAGTTTTCCTTAAAAAGTTGACTAAATTTTACTTGAAGTTATTGACTAAATAGGTGTTGGGTAATAACAATCATTCAGGAAGGAAGCCACCTTGAGGAAAAAGGAAGAATTCACTCTTCTTGATGATTAATAGACTAACGATGTATTTTATGGGCTCCTGTGGCCTATGTCATGATATGCTTCCATGTCTTGTTGAATTGTTAGTTGTACATAAAACTCTATTATTGATAAAATAAAGGAACCAAAGACCGAAACATATTTTGCCTTAAGACAAATGAATTCAGAGTGAATCTGAGGTTACCTTTATTGCAAAGTCACTATCACTCGCTTGCTTTCTGGCAGCCTTTCTGGAGTGGCATGCAAAAGGAGGTGGCCTTTCAGTTGCTGGCCTGAGGAGGCTCTGGATCACAGTGGTGACAAGCAGTAACACTCTCAGGGACAACAGTAATAACTAACATCA
Source organism: Antilocapra americana (assembly GCA_007570785.1). Classification (NCBI taxonomy): domain Eukaryota; kingdom Metazoa; phylum Chordata; class Mammalia; order Artiodactyla; family Antilocapridae; genus Antilocapra; species Antilocapra americana. The sequence continues at coordinate 1,957,565 of ML663559.1, forward strand.
ATGCAACCTTCAATAACGCTGATAAAGCTCTGTTACCTTGTAAAACCTCACAATACTCAGTCTTTTAATCCCCATTTTGCAGATGATGAAATGAAGACAAAGATAGCTGCAGGGACGTATCCAAAATCACACTTCTAGTAAATACATCCATGGCATGCTTGCCTACATGAAAGCAACCTGTAAAGAATATCATGGCAACTATAAAAATGAAGTCATTTGGCATACATTAGACTTTCCCTCGTGCAAAGATATAGGTCGTGTTGGGCAATTTGCTCATACTTTTCTGCTGATTTGCTATTTCCCTTTGGAATATTCCAATAATTGTTTACACAGTCACTCCTGAAGATAAAGATGTGAAATTTACACTGTAAATGTTGCTACATATAAGCGCTTACATAGAAGAATATACTGGGAAAGCATTTTCAATATGCATATGCTAAAGTGCAACCTCAAAGCTATAGAAATAGGATATCCAGCACTTGCTAAAGCAATCAAATAAACAAAAGCCCAAGAGAAAATAATATAATTAATTAAGAACAGCTGATATTTTAATAACCTTACAAATGTTTGTTCATCCATTTAATTTTCAAGAATAACTGAACAATAGCCTTTAAAGAAAGCCATTAGCTGAACACAAAGAATAAATGAATTGGGCCAACAAATCAAATATGCATGTCTTTATAATACCAGAATAATAAAAACATGCTATGGATGAAAAAAATCTTCAAATTCTGTTTTAATAAACACTTTTTGCTTGGAATATAGTATGGTAACTGTCAATGAATCAAAGATGATGGGAAAAGATACACTTTGAAACTATAACAATTCCACTGCTATCTGCATAGAGGGGAGATGACAGAAATGGTTGGCCAAAATAGTCATAGGAGAGTTTTTCCCATGTTCAAGTTTGCATGAGAAGTGGAATATGTACAGTAAATCCTTATCCATTTTAAACACACAAATTTAAGGTTATAATTGTACTAAAACTACAGTATCCTTTTTCACTATTTATTAGCCAAGAGGATTTTAAAGGTTTTTAGGAGCATTACTTTAACTCGTTTAAATGTAAAAACTTATTTTGAGTACCACTGTGTAATTCGTGCTAGTTAAAAATAAGTTATCTCCTCATTAAAGCAACAACTGAGGCTAAACATCTGCTTGAAAATTTCATCTATAGCTGGTTTGATGTGTTTATATATGCATTTAATAAAATACTTTAAATGAGACTTCATACTCATACTGAATTTTCATGTATTCATTTTGAATTAATGAAGCTTTATAGAATAAACTTCTGGACCTCTGCTACTTAGTTTAAAGCCAAAAGAAAAGAAAGAGAAGATGGTTTATGAATTTAGGCCCACAATGTAAGTAATAAAGAATTTCAAATCACTTCAGATGGCTTGGCGTGCTTTAATTCTCTCATAAACAATACAGATTAATACTGGAAAGACTGCCCTAATACACTAAAGCTCCCAGTCTTGTCCAACCATTTATAGCTCCAAAAACACAGAATACAATTCCAACTAAATGGTTTTAAATTAGAGCAGGTCAACCTAACTGCTTTCTCCTTTTCAGTCCAGAAACTTTTCTTCCATAAATCTATGAATATACATTCCTCTTTAAAGAACAGGCCATTTCCACATAAATTTCTGGTCCCTACAGATATTTGTAGCATAATCTAAATGATTAGTATTCTATAGGATATGTTATCATTATTTAAAAAATAATTTTATTTATTTATTTTTGGCTGTGCTGGGTCTTCGTTGCTCTGCAGGCTTTTCTCTAGTTGTGGTGAGTGAGGGCTTCTATTGAGATGCAGTGAACGGGCTTATCACTGCAGTGGCTTCCCTTGCTGTGGAGCACAGTCTCTCGGGCATCAGCAGTTGCGGCTCCTGGGCTCTAGAGCACAGGCTCAGTAGTCGTGGCATACAGGCTAAGGGGCTCGGCAGCTTGTGGGGTCCTCCCGGATCAGGGATCTAACATATCCCCTGCATTGGCAGGGGGATTCTTTACCACTGAGTCACCAGGGAAGCCCCAGGATATGTTCTTATTGACCATACACAGCCCATTAAGTCAAATCATTTCCAGGCAACATGCTTGTCATAATCAAAGACCAGTACTTAATCACCAGGCCTCGAGAAACCAGCAACCAGTCCACAAATGTGCTCCTCTTCTCACTCTGAACCCATAACATATGGAGGTGCGGGGGGGTTAGCAATGAACTATTAATGTATCTGGCACCTGGTTCTTACTTCAGGACCATCTCACCAAAAACCACCCACTCTTTCCTCTTAAATAAGACATCTTGGTGAACTAATAATGACTAATCAGCCCCATGCTCACATGTAACTATGCTGTCATATATTTAGTACTTTTATATTTGGGAGGATATTGTGACTCAGCTATAGCCATCAAAAGATTCAAAACAGTCAAGCAACTTGTTTAGCTGAGCATATATTGAATATTATTCACCAACAGTTGCTGAGCTCAAGGTTCCAGTTGCTGAGGCCTTGAGACAGAGGACTCCAATGAAGAACCAACATATGGATGTTTACTAATCCATGTCACTACTGAGAAAAGGTATATTTGGGCAGAAGAGTATTACACAACCTTCCAAAGGGTCTACAAACCTGTCCAGAATACACGACAGGGACCAACATGTAGAGTCTGGTTCAGAAAAAGATTCAGGTTTTGACACTGGGGAATCAAACAGGATTTAACTACCTGGATCCTTACCACTGAGCTTGTTCTCACTTCTTGATACAGGCATTAATCAATTGTGTGTTAATTGCTCAGTTGTGTCTGACTCTTTGTGTTCCCATGGACTGTAGCCCGCCAGGCTCCTCTGTCCATGGACTCCTCCAGGCAAGAATACTGGAGTGGGTAGCCATTCCCTTCTCCATGGGATCTTCCTGACCCAAGGATTGAACCCAGGTCTCCCGCATTGCAGGCAGATTCTTCATCATCTGAGCCACCAGGGAAGCCATGGTGGAATCAGTTGTCCACATGCAAATAAAATGGGTTAATTGAGGACAAATGTTATTCCTGAGCCCTCCGCCATGTTGACCAATGCTTTAAACCAGCCTTCCAAATTAAAGCCTATATAACTTTTAAAACCAACTCTTCATCCAGTCTCTACATACTGAAATGCTTCTGAGATTGCCCACATCATAGATCTGCCATATATGTTTGTTATAAACCCTCAACTATTCTACTTCTGTGTAAATGTTATTGGTGCCCTAGTCTAACCTATGTTCCACCTTATAGTGTTCTGCTCAAGTCGGAGTAGAGGCCCTTTTCCATTCATCACAACTCTAGAAGTCCTAACTCATGTAATTGAGCATTTTATTTAGTTGAAACTTAACATTTCACTTGCTTTTTCTCTTATCTATGAGGTCTATCACTCTGTCTTGTAGAAAAATGAACCCAGTAAAGTCAGGGTTTTTTTTCATAAGCCCATGCTAGGGCCATCTTTTTCTTCCTAGGTACTTTCCAATTACTATTCTGGTGCTGAATTTCCCAAACTATTTCCAAGCACAGGTTTTAAAGCAAGACAAGATGTCATTTCAATGATTCTCCCTGCTTACAAAGTAGGATGTTCATAATATGCTGTCAGCTACGAATGCATAATTAACACTCAAATCACAATGTAATCTCCCCAGACTTACAAACTGCTGCCATGTTGCAGAGTCTGTGTTATTGTAGAATGAAACATACATGATAAATGACTTTGGAAAATGAGTACTAAATATGACCCTATCAAGAAGCCACTGATCTCTACATATGTATAGCAAGGACATAAACATTTTATTATTCAGGAAAATAGCTTTCATATTCCATTTCAGTGCAAATAAGCTTTGCTGGGGGACTGAAAATTTGAAACTAATTGTTAGAGTTCTCTTTAGTACTGTAAGACATCCAGACATTACCCAGGAAATAAACAGACTGCTTCTTATGGGAAGCTAGGTATTCAGGGGAGAATATATGAATTGTATACAATCATTGGCATAATCATTTTATAATTATATGACCTTCAGAAAGCCCTCACACAGGGCTGTGTGGGTATGATGAAGAGGCTTGTGGGGGATTCTCTTCTCTATTGAAGATTTTCAGAGTATATTTCATATGTCTTGGTCAGCAGAACATCCCACACCCTGGGAAAGCACCAGGAATGTCACATTATTATCTGAGGCAGTGGAACAGCAAGGGGGGAAGGAGTACTGGGGGAAAAAAATCTACCTGGGGTAGGCAATAGGGGATGTACAGAGAATCTGAAAACAGTAAGAAAACTGACAAAGTCAGCTTACCTCACCTTGTTCTAGCAATTTTAAACAAATTCCATGATCATCCCTCTATAGGAGGAGGGTCTCATCTCTGCTTCCTCCCCTCCATTTCATTTCCTTATGCCCCTGCACTGAGCCACTGATGCCTACTGTGAATGCTGTGTTACCCTCTCTTCCTAGGATCTATGTTTGTGCTGCCCTGGGCTGTAGTTTCTAAACAAGTCATCGTAACTAGGTAGAACTGAGTGTTATGTGTGTGTAAAAGCAGAGCAGTTCATAGTTAACCTAGGAGTTTATTTCAGCATGTCAGATATCACACATTTAGAGTTCCGAGCAGACTCACTAAAATCTCAAGTTTTGTTGCTTTCAGCTGAAAATATTTAAACTTAGCAGGGTAATGCTAAGGCAGGGAGGTAAGTGGTATGCACACGGGTTTTGGTGTCAGACTGACTTGGGTTGGGTCCTGGCTGTGTTACTGACCAGATGCAGGCCCTGGGAGATGTGGATATTCAGGCCTATTTTGCAGAGTGTTTGTTGAAAGAGAATAAGAGAAAATATATGTAAAATACCTAATTTAGGGTCTAAGATGGGCTTCCCTGGTGACTCAGTGGTAAAGAATCTGCCTGCAGTGCAGGAGACCCAGGTTTGGTCCTTAACAAGTGGATTTTATAAGGGAAAAATTCTCTCAGAATATAAGGCCCATGTGGAAAAATATAATGACATCTTTGCTAGAGAAAGATATTCTAGTATAATAGTTCTTAAACTTGAATGTGTATCAGAATCGCCTAGGTATCCCGCCCCAGAGTTTCTAATTCAATGGGTCTGTGTTGGAGTACAACACTTTCTTGAGAGATACCGATGATGCTGGTACTGGTACTGGCCCAAAAATCACGTGTTGAGAACCACTGTTCTAGAAGACAGTGATTTTCAAACTTTAGCATGCACACAAATTGCACGGGGCATCATGGGGCATGGAAATTCTGCATTTCTAGTAAGCTCCCGAGTGATATTAATATTTCTGGTCTGCAGATCAGACATGGAATGACAAGGTTCTTAGGCTGCCTTGCCCCAAAAGATAGGTGATAACCACATGTGGCTACCGAGCACTTAAAATGCAGCTAGTCCAAACTGAGAAGGGCTTATAAATATATATTACACTCTGGATTTAGAAGATTTAGTATAAAAAATGTAAAATACTTCAATAATTTTTCATATTGTTTATGTATCGAAATATAATATTTTAGATGTGTTCGTGTGTGCTAAATCACTTCAGTTGTGTCCAACTCTTTGTGACCCTATGGACTGTAGACTGCCAGGCTCCTCTGTCCACGGGATTCTCCAAGAATACTAGAGGGGGCTGCCATTTCCTTCTCCAGGGGATCTTCCCAACCCAGGGATCGAACCTGAGTCTCCTGCATTGCAGACAGACGCTTTACCGTCTGAGCCACCAGGGAAGCATTAATGAAGGTAGCTGGTTATAAACTGTAGTATGCTTTGCTTTACTATGTTTTAAATGTTTTATTAAAACATCATTGTCAATGTCAACAAATCAGTGCCTACACTAGTTGGATGAACTGACCACTAAGACAGAGGTTCCTAAACTCTCTCAGATCACAGCATACTCAGTGTGTGTCTCGACAACTGTTGCCTAGCACACCTAGCACAAAAGAAACACCTACAATTTGGATTTATTAAGTAGTTAAGTCCAAACAACTTCATTTTTCTTTATTTCTTGACAACTTCATAGCCTATTAAAATATTACACACATAAATTAAAGAAAAAATATTGTTTTTTCAGTCTCAAATAACTATAATTACTTATGAATAAGATGTGTGCCTGTTTGGCACAATTTCTCAAACCTTGGAATCAGATTGGATATTGCCTCATTCCCTTCTCCACTAAGGTTTATACCCCACCAAAAACCGAGTTTCACAAAGGATGTTAAATTGTGGACTATTTCAAGATAGTAAATTTTTGGTGACCAGATCAACAATTTTGTTGTTTCCCTTGAAAATTTAAACTAATGAGTAACAACTCTAGGAATTTACAGCAGTGTTCTGGGGTGCCTTGTCTCACAGTTTGGGAACCACAGTTCCAAGCTCTTTTCTGATTAAGAAATCATGATTCAAAGGATTTAAAAACTTGAAGTCTGAAACTCCTTGCTTCCCCCTGTTGAGATTTAAATCTCATTGCAGAGTCAAAGAAAAAAAAAAAAAAAAAACAAGAGTGTCAGAACAGCTTGGGACAGTGTACAGAGGGCAGGGAGCATTGGAATATTTGCTCTTTTTCATATGAGGTAGGAGAAACAGACTCTTGACATGAAAGGTAGTCAACAGATGTGATCCAGTGGTCACCCTGGGGTGGACCACAAGAACTTCTTTACCAAGCCCAAAGACTCCCTCCTAATTTCCACTTTTTTTCTCCAGCAGGCTTCTTAAGCAAAAGTAGTTTGGTTGACTTAGCACCACAGTGTATGAAACAGTGTGAAGCTTTAGGCAATGCAACTCACAAAGATAGCTAGCTGTCCATATTTATGTCATGTAGAATCCATCTGGGGACACACACAGTGGTCACAGTGTGGTCCTGAGATGAATGAGGCTGCAACCTAACTGGCCCCAGATAGTCAAAGCAGTCCAGTTCCACACTGCTACCATAATGAGCGACGTTTCATTTGCCAAATGCAATGAAAACCCATCACAGGCTATGTGCTTCTGAAAGATAGTAAGGGAGAAAGAAGCTGGGTAAAAGGGATTATCAATGTATCAGACTCTAAACTTCTAACTGAACAATTAGATGCATGTATTATTTAGGAGAATTATGACTAGGACTATCAATAAAACAATCTGTGAATACTGCATGTTCTTTTCATAGTTTTGATTTGGGGGTAGGAGAACAAAAAATAACTGCAGCTATTTTTTAGATGGCCATAACAAGATTTTGATTTAATTTTCAGATAAGACAAAAGCAATGAGAAGACAGTTCCACAAGGCTTGCCTGGGGCAGAGAGATATTATGGGAAGGAGAATGTTTATTTGTCAGAGAATCATTTCAAGATCCCCTTAAGGGTCTCTAGTTAGAGCTTTGATGCATCTCTCTTTTTACTTTCTAACATAAGTTACATTGGCTATATCATTGAAATGAAATTAACAGAATGCTTTCTGCTCTTTTTTTTTTAATGATTTAAATTTAACTGGAGATTCTTTTACAGTTTTTCTTGGAAAGGATGGAAAAGCTTCACAGCGTGTGGTGTTGACAGTATTCCAGGAGACCCTAGACCCCTGTGGTTTCCTGATGACAATTGTGGAGCCACCAACTGTCTTCACAACTCAGAGTGATTATCCATAAACAGGTGCTTGGTGACAATTCCAGCTCATTACCCACATCAGAACCAAGCGTGCAGAGGAGAAAGTGATATGATTGGTTTCTTGGCAGTTATCCTGGGATGGATAATTTGAGTATTGTTAATAAAATATGAACTCAATTTAAATATATTGGTTGGTTATATTCTATGTGGTAGGCAATGTTCTATATCCTGTAAGGAATTTTTTAAAAATTAGGTATATAGTCACTGCCCTTCATTAAGGGAAAACTGGGAAATGAAAAAACACACAATAGCTTTTCAGAAGGCAAAAGAGACATAACATGAGAAACACACAGCATTTTATGAATTTTCAGGAGAAAGAGTACAAGTTACTGAAAAGCTATATTTTCTTATATAATTTCATATAATTTTCACAAAAGTCCCATAAAATAGTATAATTATAATTTTGTAGATAAGGTAACTGAGATTTAAATGTTATACAGTGTAGTCATGGGCACATAGGGAATTTGAATTCATGGTTTTCCAACTCTGAAGTCTATCATCTTTCCATATTCTACTTTGAAATAAAAAAAAATATATATATATATATATATATATCTCATCCACTTTACAAAATGAAGGCTTTAAAGAGGAGATGGCATTTGTGATAAAATGAGAGGGGTAGAGTTTCTTATTAAAATTTTCACTAATATAAAAGTATATATATTCCTAGTATCAGAGGAGAATAAAATTAACCCCCCAGACACATCCACTATGGCAAACACTCTCAGCTGGTTGACTGAGCACACAGTCTCACCTCCTTCTCCCCAGCCAGGGATGGCCAGGTGGCTACAAGAGAGGCAAGAAAAGTACCTGGGTAGCACCTCCATTCCTACATATTAAGTCCCTAATAGGAGGAACCTGCCTTGGCTACTACTGTCTTCTCCACTACATGCTTGCTGAAACTTCAAGTTTTCAGCTACTTTTTGACCATGATGCAGCAAACAGGAGGATAAAGGCGGAAAGACTCAGGATCCTTGATGATATCACTGATAGCCACTAGGTCAGCTCTGATCTGTTTCCTCGTGGGCATTTTGTTTTGTAAAACAACCTAACTCTGATGTATGCAAGCCACTGTGAATTTCCACTATTCACAGCTGAACATATTCACAACTAATATAAATAAATAAATAAATATATATATACTATTAATATGATCTACATGTATATATTATGTATTTTTCTGTATATAGAATTTTGAAACTTGTTTTTTTATTAAATCTCTTGAAGAAATAATATTTAATGCCTTCATGATATTTAATAAAGTGCATGTAGCATAATTTATTTTACCATTCTTTTGTGAGATTCATAGGTTACTTTTTTCTTTCCTTTTTAGCCATTATAAGTAAATTTTCATGTATATTTCATGGTTTACATCTCTGAGCATGTGACAGACAGACATGGCCCCAGGAAGTATGAACAGGGAAAGCCTTCCATACAGAGGAGGCAGCATGTGCAGAGCACAGAGCCTAGGGCCTGCATGCTGCAACTACTGAAGTCTGGGTGCCTAGAGCCCGTGCTCCGCAACAAGAGAAGCCATCGCAAAAAGAACTTTGCGCACTGCAATGAAGGGTAGCCCCTGCTTGCCACAACTAGAGAAAGCCCACATGCAGCGACGAAGACACAGGGTAGCCAAAAAATAGAAATAAAGAAATTTTTTTAAATAAAAAAGAAGCAGTTAGGGTGGGGAAAAGACAGTGGAGCCATGTTTATTTTTAAGACAGAGATAAGACTTCATGGTCGAGCATGCAGAGGGTAGAATGTATGTTTGCAAACTGAATGGAGAGTTGGGAATGAACTAAAACTAGAGATGCTTAGATGTAAGGCATCACTGGCAAGAGATAAGATGTCAAGTTGAAGCAGTGGGTTTGATCGTCTAGATAAAACTTAGGGCAGAGAGAAGGCCAAGGAATACAGCCATGAGAGCAGTTAGGTAGGAGGACTGCTGTATACAGCTGGCTACAGTGGGGTGATCTCAGAAGATGAATGCTGGTGGAAGCCTACACAGTGCAGTGGCTTGAAGGGAACTTTGGGTTACTGGGTAAACAGTATCTAGCTATTTGGATATGAGGTTGTAGAAATACTTCATAATTCAAACGGACTGAAGGTGCCAGTTTGAACTATGAAAAGTTGTAAAGTAACTACTATGTTGAAATTCTCAACTACATAGAGAAATTGAAAGTGCAGAGTATTTCCAATAGAGATCCTGGCTAGATTATCAAATGAAAAGATAAATGTCTTTTAAAATAAAAAGCATTAATTGGTAAAAAATAAAAACATTGAGAAAAGACCTGGGTTGGTCTGACATGGTCTGTAGTGAGTAGGCAGTTTAAGACAGGATTTCAGAGTTCTCTCCAGACTAGGGTGGGGTGTTTACTAGTCAGTAAGTATGTATTTATAGAACATCTTTTATTTATTTTTATTCTTTTGCATATTCAAAGAGTATGTTTTTGTTTTATCATATAAATAATTTTAGAAATAAGACAGTACATTCAATACAAGCAATTTTAATACTGTCATCTTATATGTGAGCGAGGAAGTAAAAAAAAAAGTCTCATGGTCATTTTTACTACAGAGAAATAGTCTAACTCAGCCCTCAAGAAGGTACATGGGGAATCACCATGAGGAAAGAAGCTGGAAAAAAAATCTCATTCTTGCATCTCTGATGGTCCTTGGGTAGGACCTGTGGGAGCAGGAGGTGAATGTGAAGATTGAAAAACAGACCTCAAAGGCACACCATGGTCAGTTGCTGCCTCCTGGTTTTAGCCATATATCCACAATGCTTCCATTGTTCTCTCATGCTATGATCCTCGAGAACATTCCATGATCAGAAGTGATACTCATTCAGTATGTTTTTAAATGCTTTAGCTTCTTTCAGCTTCTCTGAGAGTTTCTGTTTGGTGCTTCTATTACCTCCAGAGTTGAATGCCACTCCAAACTCACTGCCACATCCTTATCCGCATACTAGGGCCTCTCGAGGGTCTTGTGCTGTTATGGACCAAGGAGTCAGTAATGAGAGGACATGGAGGCGCTGGGGGGCTCATGGCAACCCGAGTTCTACTGAGCACCTTTAAGGTGTCACTGTTCTAGGTGTCACTGTTCTAGGTTCCTGTCTATTTGCTATTAAACAGGAGAGAGAAAGAAAGTCACTGCCATCAAGGAGTTTAATTCTAGAGGAGAAAGACAAGCAATAAATAACAGCATAAGAAAACTTCAGGTGCTGCTTGCTACACAAAGAAGATACAATTAGGTCATGTGTAGAGGGTAACTGTGTGAGCTGGGGAGGTGAGGGATGGCTGCTTTGAGGGGGTGGCTTGAGCACAGGATAAACGATGGAAGATATGGGAGAAAAACTGCGCCCGCAGGAAGAGTGGTAAACACCAGACCCCAAGAAGGGAGCGAGCTTAGCATGTTCAAGGAGCAGAAGAAAGGCCAGTGTCTCAGGAACATAGTAGATGTGGGAAGTGGATCAGGTTGAGGTGTTCTTACACCTGGTGGGGGGGGGGTGACAGACCAAAGCACACTGAGGGAGACAGCACTCAGGGTGGGCAACAGTGGAGGAGAGAGCCAGAGGGGAAAGGAGAGAGGAGAAATGAGACAGAAGGAGTCTCTCTCCGGCAACACCGTCCCAGAAACAATGGTGAAGGGCGGCGTGGCACTGCCAACCAGGGCAAGGTACATCCACACACTCCAGTTGCCTGCAAGGCTGCACCAGTCACAGATTCAGAGCCTACCGAATTGACCCTGGAGCTTGCCGGGTGGCTTAGCAGTAAAGAACCTGCCTGCCAATGCAGGAGACAAGGGTTTGATCCCTGGGTCAGGAAGAGCCCCTGGAGAAGGAATTGGCAACTCACTCCAGTATTTTTGCCTGGGAAGTCCCATGGACAGGGGAGCCTGCCGGGCTACAGTCCATGGGGTCACAAAAGAGCTAGACACGACTGAGCAACTCAACAACAACAAAGTGACCTTGTCTCTTGGATTTTTTGCAGGTATCTTAAAATTACAATATACAAAACTGTGCTGGCTACCCAGTTTTCTTATCACCATTGCCTATGGCTGTCAACACCTCTGTTTCCCCAGTCCAAGCAGGCTATTTCAGCATGTCTCTTGAGGCTGCAAACCCATTCTCTGTTCCCACCTCCACTGTCACCATGCTGGTGAGTCTCTTTACTGGTCACACATTATTCCCATTCTTGCCCGTTCTCCATGTGGAGGCTAGAGTGATCTCCTTACAGGTAATTCAGTTCAGTTCAGTCACTCAGTCACGTCTGACTCTTTGCGACCCCATGGACTGCAGCATGCCAGGCTTCCCTGTGCATCATCAACTCCCAGAGCTTACTCAAACTCATGTCCATAGAGTTGGTGATGCCATCCAACCATCTCATCCTCTATCGTCCCCTTCTCCTCCCACCTTCAATCTTTCCCTGCATCAGGATCTCTTCCAGTGAGTCAGTTCTTTATATAAGTTGGCCAAAGGACTGGACTTTCAGCTTTAGTATCAGTCCTTCCAATGAACACCCAGGACTGATTTCCTTTAGGATGGACTGGGTGGATCTCCTTGCAGTGCAAGGGACTCTCAAGAGTCTTCTCCAACACCACAGTTCAAAAGCATCAATTCTTTGGCACTCAGATTTCTTTATAGTCCAACTTGCACATCCATACATGACCACTGGAAAAACCATAGCTTTGACTAGACAGACCTTTGTCAGCAAAGTCTCTGCTTTTTAATATGATGTCTAAGTTGGTCATAGCTTTTCTTCCAAGGAGCAAGCGTCTTTGAATTTTCACTATCTGCAGTGATTTTGGAGCCCCCCGCCAAATAAAGTCAGCCACTATTTCCATTGTTTCCCCATCTTTTTGCCACAAAAAGATGGGACTGATCCCATGATCTTAGTTTTCTGAATAGCTTTTTCACTCTCCTCTTTCACTTTCATCAAGAGGCTGTTTAGGTCTTCTTTGCTTTCTGCCATAAGGGTGGTGTCATCTGCATATCTGAGGTTATTGATATTTCTCCTTGCAATCTTGATTCTGGCTTGTGCTTCATCCAGTCCAGCATTGTGCTTGATGCACCCTGCATATAAGTTAAATAAATAAGCAGGGTGACAATATATGGCCTTGATGAACCCCTTTCCCAGTTTGGAACCAGTCTGTTGTTCCATGTCCAGTTCTAACTGTTGCTTCTTGACATGCATACAGATTTCTTAGGAGGCAGGTCAGGTGGTCTGGTATTCCCATCTCTTGAAGAATTTTCCACAGTTTGTTGTGATCCACATAGTCAAAGGCTTTGGCATAGTCAGTAAAGCAGAAGTAGATGTTTTTCTGGAACTCTCTTGCTCTTTTGAAGATCCAATGGATGTTGGCAATTTGATCTCTGGTTCCTCTGCCTTTTCTAAATACAGCTTGAACATCTGAAAGTTCACGGCTCACATACTGTTGAAGCCTCGTTTGGAGAATTTTAGCATTACTTTGCTAGCATGTGAGATGAATGCAATTGTGTGGTAGTTTGAGCATTCTTTGGCATTGCCTTTCTTTGGGATTGGAATGAAAACTGACCTTTTCCAGTCCTGCAGCCACTGCTGAGTTTTCCAAATTTGCAGGCATATTGAGTGCAGCACTTGAACAACATCATCTTTTAGGATTTGAAATAGCTCAACTGGAATTCTCTCACCTCCACTAGCTTTGTTCATAGTGATGCTTCCTAAGGTCCATTTGACTTTGCATTCCAGGATGTCTGGTTTTACGTTAGTGATCACTCCATCATGGTTATCTGGATCATGAAGATCTTTTTCGTACAGTTCTTGTGTGTATTCTTGCCACCTCTTCTTAATGCTGCTGCTTCTGTTAGGTCCATACCATTTCTGTCCTTTATTGTGCCCATCTTTGCATGAAATGTTCCCTTGGTATCTCTAATTTTCTTGATGAGATCTCCAGTCTTTCCCATTCTATTATTTTCCTCTGTTTCTTTGTATTGATCACTGAGGAAAGCTTTCTTACCTCTCCTTGGTATTCTTTGGAACTCTGCATTCAAATGGGTATATCTTTCCTTTTCTCCTTTGCCTTTTGCATCTTTTCTTTTTTCAGCTATTTGTAAGGCTTCATTGGACAACCATTTGCCTTTTTGCATTGCTTTTTCTTGGGGATGGTCTTGATCACTGCCTCCTGTACAATGACACAAACTCCTGTTCATGACAGGTAATTCAGATACATCATTATTTCAACTTAAACCCTTTATGGCACTTGCAACAAAAGTTCTGAGAAGGATGTCTTCAGGATGAAAAATGAAACCAATAAATCTCTGTGGTGTCTGATCACATTTGGGGAAAAAGTTCTTCCTAAAAGTAAAGAAATAGTTCATAAGAACTAGGCAAGTGAGAAAGGCTGGTAGTTTGAACTCTGGGCTATATAATAAAGACAAGAATGGTTAGAGGACCAGAAGAGGCAGTTAAGTGAGTTGCCTAAAGTGCTGAAGTCCTTGAGTAGGAAGGAGAGGGTGGGATAAAAACCACAGAATCTTGAGGTAAAAGAAGTTAGAAGAGGAATCTTGAGATCCCTCCTACCTCTTTGGCCTGTTCTATTGGTTTTAGTCACATGTGTCTTGTATAAACCAAGCTAGAAAAGTTTTCCAGGCCTTCTGCTAATCATGTATTCTTCTTGGAAATCTCTCTCTGTCCCCATATCTTCCCCTCCCATTACCACGTGTCACAACACTCTGTTCCTCTTTCAGCATCTATCACTCTACTTATTTTATTTCTTTGTTCATTTGATCTACAGTCTGACTCTCACATCAGATGGTAAGTTCACTGAAAGGGGAAATTGTTTTTTATTGATCTCTTTTTATCTCCAGGGTCTGGCATGATCTGGATAGAGTGAATGATCGAATCCATTAAGGTAATGCAGAGAGAAGCAGACATAATTTTTCACTACTTCGGCCTTCTGGATTCTCATAAAATATTGCATTGCTTTGGGAGAGTTTGAGAACTCAGGGAGGCTTTTTTGGCTGGGTCTCTAGGATGGTGAGAGGCAATCTGGAGGTTTAGAGTAACCACTGGAGAGTGAGACAAAACCCCACCGAGGAGGGCAACCATGGCCAAGGCGATCTCCATGGAGGTGTTCGCCTGGCTGAGAGCGTGAACTGGTGGCAGGTGCTACCCAGACCAACGGCTTCTGGGAGTGGGACCAACAGAGGCATTTGCTTCATTCACTGTAGACAGTGTTTGATAATCAGGACAATAAACTGCTATTCAATAAGCTGTAATTCTAAGGGCCACTCATCAATGTGTCACCTGAGTGAGTAACATCAGGCTCCTTTTAGACAGAGGAGTTGCTTCAGGAGCTATCTTCTCACCATGTCTACAGACTGATCATTTAATGTTTCTGGATCTCAGGGCCACATTTGTGACCTCAGGAGAGTTACCAGAGAGAGGCCTCTCGCTCCTTCAGTAGTTGAGGGAGAATCAGACAATGTGTGAGAAAGTGTTTTATAAACGAAGTGTAGACAACTGATGGGGATGGTTATCCTTCCAAAGACTTCATTGTCACGGACTTCCCTGGTGGTCCAGTGGCTGGGAGTCCACCTGCCAATGCAGGGGCCACCAGTTTGATCCATAGTCAAGGAGGATCCCATGTGCATGCAGGGCAGCTGGGCCCATGCACCACTGGCTGCTGAGCCTATGCTCTAGAGCCTGCATGGTGCAGCTGCTGAGCGCATTTCGTGCACCTATATGTTTTAGAGATTTCTCTATTTTAAAAAACGGGATGATGTTATAGCCTTCCAAGCAGAAGGTAGGTAGGCTGATATGACTTAGGATGCCCTGACTCACCTATGCCTTCTTTCGGGAGAAATCTGACAGTGAAGAATCTAAAGCAGAGACAAGGAATGAGCCGACCCAGAGCGCTCAGCCAGCCCAGGAGAGACCCTCCTTTGCCACTCTTCCTCGCCGCCATGGACTTAGTTCAGGAACTTACCCTCTCCCATGCCCCCTGCTGACTCATTTCTACAACATCTTCCTAAGCTGTTCTCCAATCCAAACCATTTCTCTGGGCTTCCCAGGTAGCTCAGTAGTAAAGAACCTGCCTGTCAGTTCAGGAGACATGGATTCTATCCTGGGTTGGGAAGATCCCCTGGAGAAGGCAATGGCAACCCATTCTAGTAATCTCGCCTGTGAAATCCCATAGACAGAGGAGACTGGTGGGCTACAGTCCATGGGTGTACAAAAGAGTCAGACACGACTTAGTGACTAAACAGCGAGAATAATCCAGTTTTCCATAGTTGCAGCTCTTTTGCCTAAAGCTCTTCAGAAGGTTGCCCCAAATTTTAGGCTAAACCCATGCTTCTTTGCATGATACCCAAGGCTCTAGGATCTTCCTGCCTCCTCCACTCATGGTGGAATTGTGTGTAACAGCCACTTGGGTGAGTGCTTTTTCTCAGAATCAGCCATGCTGTTTTCCTTTCATCTCTGTGCAAAGGAAAGCCTTTCTCCCTAGTTCATCTCTACTTTTCCTTCAAGTTCAGCTCAGGTACCAGCTCCTCCATGGAACTGTCCCTGACCCTTCCCTTAGTCTGAGTTAATTACACACACATCAAGCTGTATTCTAAATGTTTACTTATCTTCTTAAGGAAAGAGAGCTGGCTTCTTTATCTGTGTATTCCCTAGCACTTTCAGTAGAGCCTGCCACAAAGTAGATGCTAAATAATGTTTGCTGAATGAATGAATAAATAAACAAATGAAAATAATGTAGCCAGGAAATAATACTAGTTTTCAGCAGGCAAAGCATGTTTTAGAGATGTTCCCTGATGGAAGTTTTTGGCAGATAAATATGATAGATATTTTACTTCTGAGAAGAACATCAATATGTTAGAAAGAGACAGAGCCTAATCCATAAATCTGGAGGTAAAAATAAGCAGTTTACATCAGTGCCACGTGTTGAATGGCTTGCAAAATGCAATTTCGCAGATTTCCAATCCTGAAACTCTTATAGCTCCATGGGCAACCTGACTTCTGAAGGTTTTAACACCATAACGACCAGTTCTTCCAAAGGAAGTTGGTTTATTTGTCAGATTTAAAACCAGCTTTTCTGAGTAAGTAAAATTCTTGGTTCTTCAGGCTTGTGTGTTAACTTGGCAAAAAACATATTCTGCCTCCTAAAGAGTGAGAAAGAGATGCCCTAGACCTGTGCAAGCAAGATGGTCACTAGTCAGACATGGTGATCGAGTGCTTCAAACGTGACTACTTTGAACTGAGCTGGGCTTGAGCGTGAAGTACCCACTAGATTTTGAAGTCCTGCTACCAAAAACAGGTAAAATATCTCATCATTAAATGTATTATATTGATGACACATTGAAATGATAATATTTAGGATACATGATATTATATAAAATATATGATTAAAATTAATTTGACCTTTTTCCCGGTTACATTTTTATGTGGCTACCAGAAAATTTTAAATCACATATGTGGCTCACATGAGTGGCCTGCAGTATATTTATATTGGACGGCATTGCTTTAGAGATTCAGACTACCCAGAGATGAGAGGTGACTGCTCACAGGACTAACCCTCCAGCTGTTCTGAGGGGCTTATCTCTCAAAAGTTTAAGCACATTTCTTGTGTCCTAAACAGGATGCAGTGAATGGACAGTTTTCCTTTTTCCTAAAGGGAAGGTCATAGTCATCCTGAAGGCCAGCTGGGAGGTAGAGAGGCTGGCTAATGCCGATTGGTTCATGATACTGGAATTCTAGAATTTGTGTGTTGTTTTCCATGATCAGTGTCTACTCCTATGGACAGTTCTCAGTTGTCTGGACTGTCAGCATTCTTCTCTGACATGTGACTTCTTACTGGCCATAGTTGGAAATTAATTAGACCCATGGTGAGCCTAAGAATAAATGGATTTGAATAAGGCCCAACAAGGTGCTCCAGTAAGTAAAAGGCTGTAGCTTTGGGGAGTTTTAACCTCTGCACAGCACTTTTGCATATTGTTTTGGCTCTTGATTGTATTCCAGTTAGAGAAGCTGCTCTAGTTTCCCCATCTGCAGGATATCATTATAAATGTAGGACATGTAGACCACTATTCAGGCAGAGGGAAAAGAATGTTGCATGAAATCCAGGAATCTGTGTTTCATTCCTAACTCTGATATTACCCAAATAAATAATTCCAGGACATCCTTCATTTTCCTGATTTGCAAATTTAGAGCCTGTCTCATATATTAATATCTAGAGCTTGTTTCATATATTAATATCTCATAGGGCTGCTGTGGGGATTAAATAAATCAATGTTCATGGGGAATTTCTAAAAAGAATAAAGTTCTTACTCAAAACTATGAACCTATTAGCATTTCTATATATTGTTTGGTTTATCTTAGTCTTCCTTTATTATAAAGCATGATTTCTCCTGCAGGCTTCTGAGAATGAATTTCAGACTGCTACTTCTAGAATAAACATCGCAGCACCACAGGCCAAGTTAGAAGTAGATGAGTATTTTTAGGCAGTTCTTAAGGTGCAAATATGGTACATTCAACCTTGACTAAGACAACATAGAAGTAATTTAGTAGTTTGTGGGTGGAGGTTAAGAAGGTCATGTTACAATGGTAAAGGCAATAGAGTTAATTTTCTATACACAGTTTGCTGAGAGAATTAAGCTTCAGAAAGGGTTTTTTTTTAAAATATGACAGTTAAATTTTGTTGAACTCAACAATAAAGGACTGAAGTGACAGCTAATTATAATAATGAATGCTTGAGCTGTAAACTTCAAGTATGTAGAATGATTTATGGGTACAAAAGTAGTATTTTAGCAAGTCACTGTATCAGGATAATGCATTTCAATTTTTTTCTAATTAAAATATGAAAGCCATGAAGTAGAAAGAAATGGGGCAATAAAATTCATCTAAGTGAATCTTGGTTA
The DNA here is from genome assembly GCA_007570785.1 of Antilocapra americana. Taxonomy (NCBI): domain Eukaryota; kingdom Metazoa; phylum Chordata; class Mammalia; order Artiodactyla; family Antilocapridae; genus Antilocapra; species Antilocapra americana. The sequence continues at coordinate 1,976,107 of ML663559.1, forward strand.
ATATGTTTGTTAAATGAATTTCCTAGGTCTGACTGAGCTCTCAAAGAAATTCAGTGAAACATATTTAATAACTTTTATTGAAGGAAACAAAATCTGTATGTATATATTCAGCAAGCTTCAGTAAGTGGTTTACTTCAATATTAAAAACAATGCAAAATAAAACTTCATGGTTAAAAGTGGTATTTTTATGCCTATAAAAATAAATTTTCATAACGATAGCACATTCTTAACAGTCGTGCAGGTGATGTCAGAAATGTTACTAAATTGGTGTGGACCAGCTTTTGGTGGAGGTCACTGGTCTGTCACTAAGCCCAACATACAAACTGAGTATGTGTGGCCAGGCTTTTGCTGTCAATCATTTCTCCTATAATTTTCAAGTTTTGATTCCAGTTCTCTCATATGATATAGCTATCTTACATGGTTAGTAAGCACACTCTAGTTTGTTAATTCATGGATTCATTTGATAAAAGTTTTTTAAGCATCTAACATCCAGATGCTGGGATTTCAGGTGATAACCCACAGGCAGGTGACTCCCCATCCCAGTTCTCAACAGGCCAGACACCTGTTTTGGATTCTAAAATCAGCCTGTGGGGAAGTGGATGATAGGAGTCATGGGATTAAGAAGGCTTTGTTCATCTCTGAGAGGGTGAATACACAAATGGACAATGGCCAGACAATGTATAAAAATACAATTCTGACCCACCATCTTCAGCAACCAGCCCAGAGAGCCAAATAATAACCCTGCAGCAACTGCCCCCATAAAATGGGCAGCATTGATTAATAACTACCAGCTACCCTCAGTTTGTCTGGTTTCCAATTTAGGACCAACAACATAAAGGCAAATATGTACTCCTAATCAATTACATAGGATGCTGGGCTTAGTCACTCAGTCATGTCTGACTCTTTGTGACCCCATGAGCTGTAGCCCACCAGGCTCCTCTGTCCATGGGGATTCTCCAGGCAAGAATACTGTAGTGGGTTGCCATGCCCTCCTCCAGGGGATCTTCCCAACCCAGGGATTGAGCCCAGGTCTCCCACATTGCAGGCAGATTCTTTACCATCTGAGCCTCCAGGGAAGCTCAAGAATACAGGAGTGGGTAGCCTATCCCTTCTCCAGGGGAGCTCCTCGACCCAGGAATTGAGCTGCGGTCTCCTACGTTGCAGGAGAATTCTTTACCAGCTGAGCTACCAGGGAAGCCCATCATATAGGATACCCTACTTTTTAGTTAATTCTCCTACAATTTCCCTATGCTAACAGCCTCCAATCAGCTTCGTCCCATTTTTCCACTACAAAGTTTTCCACTCCTCTGTCTGTCTTTGAGCCTCTGCCAAATGCAAGTGGTAGTGGTTGGTTATCTTGCTTGCTTATTCTCAGTTGTGTGGTCTTCATTTATTTCCACGCCCCTGTTCACTTTCCTCTTATGCGTGTTCGAATGAACTCACTGAAATCTCTTGAAGTCTTGTTTCTGAAAGATGAGACATTAACTATATCTTCCAGATTTGTGCTATTTGTAAATTTGGTCAGTTGCCTTCTGGGTTTGACTGTTGATGATAACCTTGAACAGCACAGGATGTAGAATAAAGCTCTATGGTTAAGACATGTGAGGTCTCCCTTCGGAGGGACACAGCCCCCAGCTCATGTCCCTTCTGGGCTGCTGTCCACCATGCTATACCTTTACCCAGGCCATGAGTTAGAGAGATTCACAAAATCTTTGCCAAAAATAGCAAATAAATGCCAGCACCTCTAGCATTCTCTTGATCTACTGATTTAGATAACTTATCAAAGAAAGAAAAAAGTTTCCTTGTCATCAGCTCTACTGGCTACAGTTTACTGAGCAGTGGCTGGGCTGCAGGTCCAGTGCTAGGGTGTGAGATCCAATCTGATCTCTAACAATTGTAGGAGGTTGGTATCATTAATCAATTGCTGAGAGAGATTTAAGCTCAGGAAAATGAAAAAAAAACCTCATCTATGGTTATGTAATTATGAGAGATAGAAAAAAAATTCAATTTTAGTTTTATCTGACTCCAACTATTATGCTATATTGCCAAGCAATGCTGTTAGTAACAACAAACAAATGATAATGAGGCTGGCAAAACATCAAATTCCGGTTTAGCTTCTATTTTCATAAGTATAGTACCTGCGTGACTGCAAGCCAAAGTCTGCAGGGGAGTGCTACTTTTGAAGTTCCATACTGGATTTTGGGCATCATATTTTAAGAGGAACTTTAACCAAATGGATTATATTTAGAAAAAAAAAATGGCCAGGATAAAGATCTTGAGACATGTTATCTAAGGAGCATCCTGGATACCTCGGATTATCACATCACTTAGGACAGATTGAGGAGGCAAGTGTTGCTGGGACATATGAAGGAGAATGTTTAGAAATAAATTTCACTTGAGAATGACCTACTAACTGAATTTCACCTTGGGAAAGGTGAACAGGAGAGAGCAGGTGATGTTCCTATTCCTTTACTTAACTGCACAAACTGAGAGTATTTTATAATAGTGAACTGGTTTTGTGAGAATGCATCTCAGGAGAGGCTAAGAAAGAGGATTTCCTACTTATGCCTCTTTCGAACAATATTTCTGCCAAATTGTTACTTTGAAAATTGTAGAAAATAAGCATGGCTTTGTTACTGAAAATCTGCCTGCTAATACATTTCTTGTATATGAAATAGGGACTTCTAGATTCTCATTTACTTTAGAATTCATATGCAAACAAAAATGACCTTTTTAAGGAGCCCAGGTAATCTTCTGAATCAATACTGGAAGAATGAATCTTTTGTTTTCCTTCATTACATGTTGCCTAAGGAATATTAATTTTTTTCTTTTTGCTATTGAATTGCTTTTTCCTTTGGTTAGTTTTCATTTTGGCTGTGATATCTATTTCCTTGCATTACCAATGCCCACTTCCATAGGAGCTAAAACAGGTCTTTTGAAAACCATAAATTGTGAAAACCTCAGCTCAATGCTAGCACTGAACAGGGTGGCAGGATGTGCTATATAGAGCAGTGCCCTCCTCTTGCCCACTGGCACATCCACTCAGTCATCAAAACTCAACCTCGGTGCTTTATTCTTTCAATTGAAAGAAAAAGGGATAAGAAGAAGGAATCAAAGACACTTTAAGTCTCAGCACCCTTCCTCATTGCTAACATCAGGCTATGATTTCAACCCACAGAGACTAGGAAGAAGTGACCAGCTTGGCGAGGCAGAAGGAGTACAATTCTTGTCACCATCTTACAAAACGGCTGTTGTCAGAAAGGAGCTGTGATGAAATCAGTAGCTTTAGGGTCAATCAAGAGACTATTACTATTCAGATACCCAAGTTGTTAGATAAAAAGCATCAATACCGGCCAGTTTCTTTGCTGTTTCTCCAGCTGCCCATTGGACATCAGAACGACCCCTACCCCCTGATAATCTCCATTCCTTTGACTGTATTGCCCTTCTCCTTGTTGGCCCAGGTCCATCCAGATGCCGGAACAATATCCATTATTCTCTTTGGCTCATTCCTTATAACCGATCGGTTCCTGTGACACAGCTTTACCATGTCTTTTCTGTTGCAGTACTTTCTAGTTCTTATGGTCAGTCTGAAATCTGTACAGCAGGCTGGATATTCAGGTAGGATTTCTATGTTGCAGTTTTGAGGTCAAATTCCTTCTGAAAACCGCAGTCTTTGCCCTCATGGTCTTCAGTTGACTGGATGAGGCCCCTCCACATAAAGGAGGATAATCTGTTTTACTCAGGTCTACCTATTTAAATGTTGTTGCTTAGTTGCTAAGTTATGTTTGACTCTTTGCGACCTCATGGACTGCAGCATGCCTGGCTCCTCTGTCCTCCATTACCTCCTAGAGTTTGCTAAAATTCATGTCTTTTAGTCAGTGATGTTATCTAACCATCACATCTTCTGCCATCCTCTTCTCTTCCTGCCCTCAGTCTTTCCCAGCATCTGGGTCTTTTCCAATGAGTCAGCTCTTTGCATCAGGTGGCCAAAGTATTGGAACTTCACTGGTCCTTCCAATGAATATTCAGGGTTTATTTCCTTTAGGATTAACTGGTTTGATCTCTTTGCTGTCCAAGGGACTCTCAAGAGTCTTCTCCAGTATGACAATTTGAAAGCATCAATTCTTCAGTGCTTAGCCTCCTTTATGATTCAAATCTCTCATCCGTACATGACTAGCTTTGACTAGATGGATCTTTGTTGGCAAAGTGATGTCTAAAGGTTAATCACATCTAAAAAATACCTTCACAGCAACATCTAGACTGGTATTTGAATAAACAAATAGGCATGATAGCTTAGCCAAGTTGATATATAAAATTAACCTTCACACCATCATAATTGAGTCCTATCACTTTCCCCTTTAATCTTGGCCACAGAGAGTCTCTATTCAGGCTTTCCTCACTCCTCAGCTCGAGTACTTTCTCTAGGTTTGTTCCAGGGTTGCCAGGTCCTAGCTCCTTGCAGATCTTCAGTGTTTCTCCCATAGCTTGTAGGATTGAATCCACATCCTGCCCTGGGTTGTTCTGATCACCAACACAGTCACTGGAAGACCTCATCTTAGAGCTCCTATGTTCCCTGCTCCAACGGCTGGCTTCTTTTAAGATATACCTTTCAGGTCTTTTCAGAATAAAGATGGCCTAAGATGGACAGAGGAGCCTGGCAGGCTACAGTCCTAGGGGTTGCAAAAGAGTCAGACGCCACTTAGCAACTAAACAATAGCAATAAGATTAAAATCCACATTAACAGAGTCAAATAGGCCTATTTCTATTTGTTATAATTATATTTTAAAATGTTGTTTAAATATTTCCCCTATACAGAATTGCCAGATTCACATGAGCAAGGAACCCACTGAATCTTGCCTCCAATTCCAGGCTAGTAGTTCATTTCAGAGAGTATATTTGAAAATTATAAAAGTAACTTTTACTAAAAGCATGATTTTCACTTTTTCCTTTTCAGCTTCTTCTAGTTCAGCAACACGCCTCCAGAACCCCGTGGTTTGAAGACTTGTGCCCTTTTCCTTCTACTTCACATACTGGTTAGTCTTTTGTTTGCTTTGTTAGTGCTGCCTTTTTTGTTTCCTCCTTAGTGATTTTAGGAGCTCCGTTTTCCCTCCCACAGGACTCCCCGTGGCCACAGATTCGAGAGGAGCACCTTGAACCACTGCGGGAGAATATAGAAACACACATAGATTGACTTCTAGTCTTTGAAATTCAACTCAGATAATGAATTGAGTTTGCAGAACTTAAATACTGAATAACAGTAGGCATCATTCTGTGGCCATCATGTCATTATGCTTTTGCAATCAGAAAGATATGAATGGAAAAGCAAATATCATGTGATGTTGCTTAAATGTGGAATCTTAAAAAGGGTACAAATGAACTTATCTACAGAATAGAGTTACAGATGTAGAAAACAAACCTATGGTTACCAGGGAAGTATGTTAGTTGCTCAGTTGTGTCTGACTCTACAGAAGGACTATAGCCTGCCAGGCTTCTCTGTCAATGGAATTTTTCAGACAAGAACACTGGAGTGGGTAGCCATTCCCTTCTCCAGGGGATCTTCCCAACCCAGGTCCATATAGTCAAAGCTATGATTTTTCCAGTAGTCATGTACAGATGTGAGAGTTGGCCCATGAAGAAGACTGAGCACTGAAGAATTGAAGCTTCTGAACTAGAGAATTCTCTTGAGAGAATTCTCCAGGGGATCTTCCTGACCCAAGAATCAAACCCACATCTCCTATGTCTCTAGCACTGGCAGGCAGATTCTTTACCACTGAGACACCTGGGGAGCCCGAGATTATGAATTACAAAATGATTTATTTTAAATTTATTTTTTAATTTTTAATTTATTTATTTTAATTGGAGGCTAATTACTTTAAAATAATCTTATTCCATACTTAAGGAATAGCATGATAATTCATTTATGTTTTTAAAAGTATAACTTTGTTGGTATATTTTAGCTGAAGGAAAGAAATCTAAGAAGTCCAATGAGTTTACTCTCCCTCTCATTCTGCGTTTAGGCAATGGTAGTGGTTCAGTCATCAGCTCTGTCTGAGTCTTGGGACCCCTTGGATCCCCAGCCAGGCTCCTCTGTCCATGGGATTCTCCAGGCAAGAATACTGGAGTGGGTTGCCATTTCCTTCTCCATTTGAGAACAAACCAGGATGAAGTCAGAGGGACCTCTCTTCTAGACAGACTGGAGGGCTCAGTGCCATGCAGTGCCAAGAGTGGAGAGGTTGTGATTCTCCAGTTCCTACTGAGGATGACATTAAGTGAAACATAAGAAAGAAGCTTGATTAGTCATGATACAGAGAACCAGGTCCAGGTACTTGCCTACTTCTTCCTCTGGTTTTCTCTATAACAAAAAGGAAACTAGCTACCACTCAGAAATGTGGAAATAAGGAAAATTCATAAAATATCTTCTGCTCTTCATATGAAAAGGAAATAACTTGCATCTTCTCTTCTCTCTGTATTTACCATGTTTAAAGTGGGGAAATTTTAATATTTTATGATGACGATACGTTTCAAAAGGAAATAATATCTAAATGACTACAAAGACTGAGAGTAAACATTTAAAAGATCAAAAGATCATTTACTTTCCTACAAAATAAACAACTAAAAGCAAAGACAAAGGGATAATCCTCAAGCAGAGAAACCAATACTTGAATATATGTATGTCTTTCTATGTAAGGAAAGGCATAGATAGAAATAGAGAAAATAAAGATTACTTGCTCAAAAATTTGGAGAAAAATGTCATTAAACCTCAATACTTCAAACCTTTTAATTCCATTCAAATGGAATTAACAGAACTTTAAACTCCATCAGTTAATAACAAAAAACAAAAATTTAGTGGCAGGAAAACATATTTTCTTAAAAAAAAAAAAGCAAATGATGTTCAAGTTAAAAACCACTTGGCAGGGGAGAGGAGTCAAGATGGTGAAACAGGAGGATGTGGAGTTCACCTCTTCTCACAAATGCATCAAGAATACATCAGGGTTTCCCTGCTATCTCAGTGGTAAAGAACCCACTTGCCAGTGCAGGAGGCATGGGTTAGATTCCTGATCCAGGAAGATCCCACATGCTGTGGAGCAACTAAGCATGGGCTGTAGAGCCTGGGAGCCACAACTACTGGAGCCCATGTGCCCTGGGGCCCGTGCTCCACAACAAGAGAAGCCACTGCAGTGAGAAGCCCATTCGCTGTAACTAGAGAGTAGCCCTCGCTCTCTGCGACTAGAGTAAAGGCCGTGCAGCAATGAAGACCCAGCACAACCAAAAATTAATTAATTAACTAATAAAAAAAGAATACATCTACTAACAGAACAGTTCTCACAGAGCACTTGCTGAACACTAGCAGGGGACCGGGGGCACCTGAAACAACAAGAAAAATCCCCACACAACCAGGTGGGACAAAAGAAAGACAAATAGAAACAAGGAGATGGGATAGTCTTGCACCTCTGGAGAGCAGCTACAGGAAAGGTTCCTGCAACTGGGGAAGCCCCCTCACCAGTGGGGAGATCAACTGGGACAGAAGAGGAGCTTTGGGGGCTCAGAGGAGAGGGCGGGAATCCGTCTGTGGCAGGCAGGACAGTATAAGACCCACACGGGGGTAAGTGCCCGAGCCCTCTGGCCTCGGCCTGAGGCGTGTGATTGCTGGTGCGGAGGGGGTGTTCAGCGCTGGAATGCAGGGCTGGAGAGCAGAGCCTGTGAGGGGACAGCTGCCGGCTGTAAAGGACGCCTGAAGGAAAGAGAGTAAGAAACTCTCCAGTTGGAAATGTTTGTGGAAGAAGCCTGGGCCACCATAGCCACAGGGGCATCGTTGAATGGCCCTCAAGCAGTGGGGCCACCACGGCAGCCCCCTTCCCCATGGGCTGTTCCCCGCCTCCATGGGCACTGGGAAGGGCACTCACCTGAGTAGCTCACATGCCCCACCCATCGCTGCCTCTCTCTGCCCACCTGCCAGGCATGTGTGTTCCAAGGCATCCTTGAGAGTAGATGCTGGTGGGAGACACACGTTCAAAAGTAGGGCTGAAACCACAGCTGAGATCCAGGGGCCCTGTGACTAAGGAGCAAGAGCTGAAATCTCTCCATGGACTTACATCCCCACTGCTGGCTTTGGAAACTCAGGGACTGTGGGATATTTGAACAGGTAGATGCTCCCATAGCTGAGACGGGTGTAGGTTAGGGCCTATGGGCTTTGTGGGCATAGACATGCCAGGATTCTGTTCGCTGCGTCTGACTTTCTGTGACCCTATTTTGGACCAGGCCAAAATCTAAGCTGCCTCCACAGCACCCCCAGTGGGTCTAGAAGCATGGTTACTGCAGTCTTGGGACCTGACTGGTGGATTTGCACAGACGGTCTGGTGAAAACAGTGCCGGAGAGACACCAGGGCCAACTGCCAGCATACCCAGTTATACCCACAGGGCCCAGAGCAGTGCCACCAACAGTGTGATTTGTGAGCCAGCACAGGGTGTGAAAAGTGGCACAACAGAGCACACCCACAGGCGAACAGCTCCAGAGGAGGAACGCTCAGTGGCTTCCCTTCCAGCGGGACTGTTCAATCCCACCTACCTCACATCACAGGTGAGCAACATGGCTAAGGTACAGATCTGGAAGCCTCTACTCCAACCACTGGGGAGCCAGCCCCACCTCCAGCAGGGCAGTGATAATAACAGGAGGCCCTGCTCAACACCTGGCGCAGGTTCTGGTCACCACCACATCAATCCCACTGTTATCAAGGGGTTAAAAATCAGCATACTTGGAGAAAAACGGTGGCAGACATCCATTGCAAAAACAGCCCTCACATAAAAAAATATCAAACCCACATAAACTACACAGAGAAGTTTCCACATAAAAATAGCCCTCTAAGAGAATCTATTGTTATTGTTTAGTCACTAAGTCATGATGACTCTTTGCGACCCCAAGGACGATAGCCCCCCAGGCTCCTCTGTCCATGGGATTCTTCCCCACCCTGGTATCAAAGCCACATCTCCTGTGTCTCCTGCATTGGCAGGCAGATTCTTTACCACTGCACCATCATGCAAGTCCAGAGAGTCTGAGGCTCAAGCATCAGGAGGAAGAACCCCCAGAGGGAATGGTTACCCACTCCACTTTTCTTGTCTGGAGAATCCCATGGACAGAGAAGCCTGGAGGGCTACAGTCATGGGGTCACAAAGAGTCAGACACGACTGAGTGACTAAGCGCAGCATAGCACATGCGCTAAAGAATGTGGGAAAAGCATCTGAGTTATAAAAGCATTGAAGCAATGGCAGTTCTTTTGGTGAAATGATTCTGACAAGGAAAGGTTTATTCTTTTACTTTAATTGAGGGTAAAACTACTAAAACTGTGCAGTTAAAAATAATAAATGCTGTAGGTTTAAATTCTCTCAGTCACAGTAGAGGTGACTGAGGGGTTTATGGAGGCGGTAGTTTTGATGCTGACAAAACTCTATATAGTGAAAAGATTACCTGTCCCAGAGACCGCCAGTCCAAACCGGCACTGCCGATGTAAACATGCTGTTTATCCACAATCCAGAAGGAGGACTGCAGGCGGCCCTTGTTGTAGGCAGTCATGTTCATGTAGGTCACCTCAGCTCCTAGGAGTTTAAGGAAATCCCAGTCAGCCTCTGTGTCAAGGCACCGAATGTGCAGTCACCTACCCGCGGCAGTCCTCTCGGTCTGCGTCCACCACACCTGGCACTCAGGGAAGCCACCTATTTACATTAGTTTAGTTCACAGAGGACCCCTGAGGAGCTACTTTATTCCCCAAAAGAATATAAAGGAATCAAAGAGAATAAGTTTTCCCTATGATGTGACAAGATCATGGCTTCTCAGGTCAGATCTGACTCAGATCCCTGCTCCTCAATTTATCATTCAGATGGTGAGATAGATGTACCATGCTCTTCTTTTCTTTTCCTTTTGGGATACTTTTCATACAGTTTGCAAATAGTAAAAAGGTAAGTCTTTCTTAATAACATAGCTTTATTCAACAAGGAATGGGCCTTCATTTTCTTTATTGATTTATATACTGATTTATAATATTGCGTTAGTTTCAGGTGTACAGCAAAGTTATCCAGTTACACACACACACACACGCAGAGTCATGTCCGACTGTTTGTGACCCCATGGAATACATAGTCCATGGAATCAGGCCAGAATACTGGAGTCGGTAGCCTTTTCCTTCTCCAGAGGATCTTCCCGGCCCAGGGACTGAACCCAGGTCTCCCACATTGCAGACAGATTCTTTACCAGCTGAGCCACAAGGGAAGCCCAAGGGAATACCGGAGGGGTAGCCTATCCTTTCTCCAGCGGATCTTCCCAATCCGGGAATTGAACCAGGTCTCCTGCATTGCAGGTGGATTGTTTACTAACTGAGCTATCAGGGAAGGCCTCTCCTGCCCCCTATCCCCGCCAAAACACACATATGGCTACATTTCAGGATACAGAAAGGAAGAGTGATTTACACTATAAACTTAACCTATAACTTTTGGGAAGATGTTAAGTATGCATCTGGGTTCTTGTGGTAGGAAGACAGAAAGAGAAACCAAGAAGCTGGGAGAGGATCTGAGGTGAAGAAAGCATCTAGGAAGATTTTCTCTGTGGGTGGAGCAAACTCATTATCCTAGATAAGTACAGGCACATGTTCCTTAGCCTTCAGCCATCCTGGAATAGTAACATCCCAGAGGATGAACAGTTGGGAAAGGCGGAATCTGAATGTCCAACGTGGGGAGTTACCATGGCAATCATGGAGAGACCCAAATCTGCATGGAGGGTGTGATACCCCCAGAGGCAGTTGCCAGTGCTCCTCAGTGGATGAACAGCAGAGCTTGTCTTTGGAGAGTGTTAGTTTCTTAGGGCTGTCATGACAAAGGACGACAAACTGAGTGTCTTAAAACAACAGAAACGTATTCTTTCTTAGTTCTGGAGATTAGAAGTTCAAGATGTCAGCAGGGCCAAGTTCCCTCTGAAACCTGTAGAGGAGAATCCTCTCTTGCTTCTTCCCAGCTCCTTGTGGTGGCCATCAATCTTTGGCACTCCTTAGCTTACGGATGCATCACCCCAGTCTCTCCGCACGACATCTTCTGTTGGCACACGACGTCTTCTCCCTACGTATCTCTGTCCTCTCCCCTTCTCATGGTGACACCAGTTGTGCTGGGTTAAGGGCCCCCCCCTGCTACGGCCTGACCCTATCTTAATTAATTATATCTGCAAATCCCCTACTTCCAAATAAGCTTATAATTGGAAGTACAGGGCAGAGGAGGTCTTCGACTTGTCTTTGGGGAGACACAACTCAATCCGTAACAGAGATCTTGGCCAGTTTAAATGGCTGTGCCCTTCAATAGCACTAGACTAACCGGCACTAATGGAACCATTTTCTCATCTCTGGAGGAAGAGAATCAAGGTGACCTTGGGTTTGCTTCAGAAAAAAGAATAAAAAGAATGGAGGACCATTTAGAAGCCGTCAAGGACAACATCAAGCATACTAACAGTCACATAATAGGGCTCCCGTAAGGAGAAGAGAGAGAGAGAAAGGGGAAGAGAACATATGTGAAGACATACCAGCTAAAAACTTCCCTAACCTGGGGAAAGCAACAGATATCTAGGTCCAGGAAGCACAGAGAGTCCCAAACAGGATCAACCCTAAGAAGACCATACCAAGACAAGTTGTAATTAAAATGTCAAAAGTTAAAGATAGAATATTATAAGTATCAAGGGAAAAGCATGAGTTTCCTACATGGGAATTCCTATGAGGCTCTCCGCTGAATTTTCAGCAGAAATCTGCAGGTCAGAAGGGAACTGCACAATATATTTAAAGAGAAGAAAGAGGAAAACTACAACTAAGAATACCTGACAAGGCTTTCATTCAGATTTGATGGAGAAATCAACAGTTTTACAAACAAGCAAAAGCTAGCACTTTATAGTAAAAGTGCTAGCAAAAGCTAGCTTTATAGTAAAATGTTAAAGGTACCAGAAACATGAAAATAACGAAAGAAAAAAAAACTTCACTGGTAAAGGCAAATATATAGTAAAAGTAGTAAATCAATAATGTATGAAGGTACTAGGAAGGATAAAGGACTTAAAAGCAGGGAGAATTGGATGAAGGCAACTGAAAGGTACAAAGTTCCATATATAAGATAAAGAAGCACTATGATGGACAACACAATAAATATGATTAACAATGTTGTGTGTTAGAGATGAATGTTTTTAAAAGAGTAAATCCTTGGAGTTCTCATCACAAATTTTTTTCTATTTCTTTAATTTTGTATCTATATGAGATGATAGACATTTAGTAAACTTACCGTGATGAACATTTCATGATGTATGTACATCAAATCTACCTTAAACATATAGTACTGTATGTCAATATGTCAATAAAACTGGAAGAAATAAAACAAATTCAAGCATATCAAATAAAGTGTAAAATTTAAAATGATGAGGATCTGCTTCATCCCTGTTGTTTAGATGGCAAGGGAGTACTGAATATCTGAAAGATCAGAAAGATGTGACCCCATCACTCTACTAAGAAACCCCAAGTGAAGGCTGAGAGCTTGGAAGACAGTGATGGCTCTACTAAGGTAAAAGCTACAAGGCCACTGGAGCTCTGTGTGTAGAGATCAAGCAATATATAAGGTAACTCCTACTTACTGAACACTTCTCTGTGACCGGGGTCAAGACAGGTATGTTACAATATATGGTGTATCGTTTTCCCCCCTACAAATTATTGGACTTGGTGCAAGAAAATCTACTGAAAAATATTTGATGATATATCTGGAAAACTATTTGTCTACATATGGTTTTGAAATATCACTTTTTTATTAAGAACTATTTATTTCTTTTTTCTATCTAAATCTTATTCCCATCTATTTCTGAAGATAAATGCTTTATCTTAATTTGTACTTTAATTTAGATACTATATTTAAATATTTACAAATATGTATTTAGTTGTATTCAATTCAGAAAACTAAGATCATGGCATCCGGTCCCATCACTTTATGGCAAATAGATGGGGAAACAGTGGAAACTGTGGCAGATTTTATTTTTTTGGGCTCCAAAATCACTTCAGATGGTGATTGCAGCCATGAAATTAAAAGACACTTACTCCTTGGAAGAAAAGTTATGACCAACCTAGAGAGCATATTGAAAAGCAGAGGCATTACTTTGCCAACAAAGGTCGGTCTAGTCAAGGCTATGGCTTTTCCAGTAGCCACGTATGGATGTGAGAGTTGAAGCTGAGTGCTGAAGAATTGATGCTTTTGAACTGCGGTGTTGGAAAAGACTCTTGAGAGTTCCTAGGACTGCAAGAAGATCCAACTAGTCCATCCTAAAGGAAATCAGTCCTGAATATTCATTGGAAGGACTGATGTTGAAGCTGAAAGTCCAATCCTTTGGTCACCTGATGCAAAGAACTGACTCATTGGAAAAGACTCTGATGCTGGGAAAGATTGAAGGCAGGAAGAAAAGGGGACAACAGAGGATAAGATGGTTGGATGGCATTACCAACTTGATGGATATGAGTTTGAGTAAGCTCTGGGGGTTGGTGGTGGACAGGGAGGGCTGGCGTGCTGCATTCCATGGGGTTACAAAGAATTGGACATGACTGAGTGACTGAAATGAACTGAACTAACTGAACTGTTCCTCATTTTATTATGAACATATTATTCAATATTTTACTTACAATAATTTATTTTACATGTACTTCTAAACTACCTTTTTTATTGGTTATAGAAATTATCCTCATCCTACTGTTCTTTGGGGCTTCCTTGGTGGTTCAGTCATAAAGAATCTGCCTGCCAAGCAAGAGACATCTCTGGTTCAGGAAGATCCCCTGGAGGAGGATGGGTGTGGTTACCCACTCCAGTATCCTTATCTGGAGAATCCCATGGATAGAGGAGCCTAGTGGGCGACAGTCCATAGACTTGCAAAGAGACAGATATGACTGAAGTGACTGAGCACGTATGCTTACACACACGTATCTTCTTTATATCTAGCATTTCTCTCTCTGTCTCTTTCATGAAAGGGAAACAAAATCTTCACAGGATATGTCTTTAGTTGGTGCTACATGTGGTTGGGAGGTGCACCCTCTCTTCTTGGCCAATACCTTCTTCTTAGAGTGCCAAGTGCACCCACATGATGCAAAACGGCCAGGTCTAGGTACCGTGTAAGTCAGTTTAGTCTCTATTTTGCTACAGCTGACACCTGATGCAGACACCTGAACCATGATGACCAATAAGGTTTCTTCTTTTGAGAATCCAATATTGAGTCACAAAAGAATCAAAGCAAAGAAGCTATGCTGGAGTCATAGACAGACAGAGGATGCCGTGACTGTCCAAGTCCATATAAATGAAGGGTAGGAGAAGGCAAACTTCAGAGAGAGTGTAAGAACCAGGTACATGGGGAAAAGAGATAAAAAGACAATGTACTCCCAGGAGAAGAAAATGGAGAGGGGGCAGACTTTGCCAGCCCTTATCCTCAGAGCAGTTCCACTTCAGACCTTGAGTTTCTCTACATCTTTAGAATAAATTAATTGTTATTTAAACTGGGTTTGGAGGGGTTATGTTTCTTTACTAACTTGTTCTTATGGTATGAATCAGATAAAACTGTACTTTATTTTGGGCACATAGAAGTCCTACAACCTCTATACGTATATTTTTAATATTAGACTAAAAATATTCAGTTCTGGGCTAAAAATTATGCAATTTTTAGCAATGAGCCAGTTGCACAAATTGCATGATTAAATATTTCAAACTTAAAATAAGCATCCTGTCAAAATATCTTCACAGTGACACAAAATGAAATATGTTAGTACATTGTGATTAGAAGTGGAAAATAAAGCTCTACGTTCTCTTTGGTAATCATGAAAGAAAATCAAACAAAGCTTTCTCTAAGTTTACTTCTAGAAAATCACCTGTAGAAAGCATATCACTAGAGCTTTAGTAAATTTTATGATATATCATTTATATATGTAACTTATAAGAAAATTATGTAGCTCCATTACAAATGGACATTGGTGAATCTCCTTCTTATTAAAAATAACAATTAAAAGTTTATCAATCTGATTAAAGCAGTGCTTCCCACTCAGTGATGATTCTGATCCCTTTCCCCCATGAAATCTATGGCACTAACTGGAGATATTTTGGGTTGTCAAACTGGTTAGAGGAACACTATTAACTTCCAGTGGGGAAGAGTTCAGGGATGTGGCTAAATGCCTGGCAATACACCAGGCAGTCCCCCACAACAGAGACTTATCCTGCCCAAAATATTGATAGTCTCATGAGTGAGATATCCTGCATTAAAGCTGTTTGTGTGTTTATGCTTGAACCCATATCCCCACCACTTTTCTCTGATACAACTATGATTCTGAATTTAGTGTTTACCATTGTCTTATTTTTAAATATTTTATCCCATGTTAGGTATCTCTAATAGCATTATAAAAATGAGTTTATCACCAGCTTTTGAAAACAGATAGTTAATGAACCTTAAGTATATATCAAAGGGAAATGTATCAGTATTAGTAATTATAGATTTCTGGAAAGGCTTATAGATATTTCCTGAAAGCAAAGTTTGCAGCAGAAATCTATCTTACCAATCAAGCGTCTCTTCTTCCGAATGTATTGATTTGTGTGAGCAATGAAAAAGGTCATAGCCTATTCTTGGGAGCTTTAATAAAACCAGTACAGTTGAATCAATTTAATCAGCAACATTTTGGAATCCATTGGCTTGAAGGTTAAAGGGAACACCAAAGGGTAAAAATCACCAGTCATGACGTATTTGTTTTCAAATCATTCAGTGAGTGATATTTGAAAAATTTTTTAGACAATCAGCTATATGTTTCAGTTATGGAAAAACTGAATCTTCAGTGCACATTTCAGTTTTAGTTCTAATATATCTATTCAAATACTGTCAAAAGTATGTTGTAGAGTTTTTCACAAGTTATCTTTGATACTTTGCTTTTAGTCTACAGATCTAAGCCCACAGGGACCATTTCCAGGGAAATGCCATGCTTTGTTATTGCCTCATAGTTCAACAGTTATGCCATCTATAGGAATGCTTGATTTAAGTAACCATTGGGCTTTAAAATAAAATTATATTTAAAAACAAAATTTGCTTATAGTAAATGCTGGAGAAGGTGTAGAGAAATAGGAACCCTCCTACGCTGATGGTGGGAATGAAAATTGGCATATTCACTGTGGAGAACAGTATAGAGGGTTCTTAAAAAACTAAAAATAGAGTTACCAAATGATCCTGCAATCCCATTTCTGGGCATATATCTGGAAGAAGCTCTAATTCGAAAAGATATGCACCCCAACGTTCATAGCAGCACTATTTACAAAAGCTAAGACATGAAAGCAACATGAGAAGCCATCAACAGATAAACGAATAAAGAAGATGTGGTAGATACACACAACAGAGTATTAATCAGCCATACAAAAGAATGAAATAATGCCGTTTGCAGCAACATGGATGGACCTAGAGAGTACCATATTAAGTGAAGTAAGCCAAAGAAAAATATCATATATTACTTATATGTGGAATCTTAAAAAATGATATAAATGAACTTGTTCACAAGACAGAAATAGACTCACAGACACAGAAAACA
Source organism: Antilocapra americana (assembly GCA_007570785.1). Classification (NCBI taxonomy): domain Eukaryota; kingdom Metazoa; phylum Chordata; class Mammalia; order Artiodactyla; family Antilocapridae; genus Antilocapra; species Antilocapra americana. The sequence continues at coordinate 1,992,699 of ML663559.1, forward strand.
AACCTATGGTTACCAAAGGGGATACCTGGGGATGTGGGAAATAAATTAGGAATTTGGGATCAGCATACACACACTATTATATGTAATCCCAAATTTAAACAACAAGGACCTAATGTATAGCACAGAGAGCTATGTTCAATAATTTTACAAAGACCTATAATGCAAAAGAATATGGAAAAGAACATATATAAATTGAAATATATAGCTAATTTACAATGTTATGATATATAAATATATATATAACACTTTGCTGTATACCTGAAACTAACAACACTGTAAATTAACTATAGTTTTAAAAACTCTTAAACATAAAAAACAATAATTGCCATGAAAAAAATAAAACTTTGCTTAAGTTATACATAATAAACTATACAAAAAATTCCATATTCAAAACAGGTGAAACATGATCTAAAGTGGCTCATCAGTTGTAATAAAATATGATAAGGTCTGGGATGTTGGTGGCCAGAGCTCATACTTATTACTACCTCTCTCTTCCTCCTCTCTCCTGGAGTCACACAACTATTTACCTAGATAGGAAGATGGGGAGCAGAGAATGAAGAACCCTCCCGAGGCTTCTGTCTCAGTACCAGAGCTCACTGGAACAAGGCGTCCTGCCAGGGCCCAGTGCTGCTGCAATGCCAGGGAGGATGGGGACCCAGAAGCTTCAGAGGTTTACTTTCTTGGCAAAGCCCACATCACTCTACCTTACCATTTGCTGTCCCAGTAGTTACAGAAGACTGCAAAGCCAAATCTGCCAGGTTTCTAAGGTAGCAAGCCTGCCTACATTGAACACGGCAGTTCACCGAACACAAATCAACAGCCCAGAGGAGGCAAGTCAAGTTGAAAAAGCATATGGCTACTGCTGAGGCAAATCAAACAGAGGAAACAGGAATTCTTAAGGACATTTGAGAAGATATTCCAAAAGAGTAATCTAAGAACAAGAAGATGTTCATAGGAATTAAGAGGATCCAAAAACAAATTCAATCAAGTCAACTTAATATAAGATAAGCAGTGCTGACAACCAAAATAGTGACCTAGAAGTTCAAATTTAATGTGATTTACAACACAGAATGATCTTAAAGGAATGGAAATGACCACTGAAAAGCTGATGCATAAAGGATACATTAGGGGAACCAGTAACTCAAGGTCTTCTAGGGAGAAAAAAAAGGTCTACTTAAAAGAAGAAAGAAAGGTAGATAAGTGTGATTTTTAAAAGTATGCAATTGAAAGATGTGAAAATCAGAGTTCCAGAGAGAACCAAAATCAGAGGGAAAGAAATTATAAAAGATGCTCATAGCGTCTCCTAGTTGTAACTACCAAAAATGTCTCCAGACATTGCCTCAAAACCTGTCCCCTGGTTGCAGACAAAATCTCCCCTGGAGGAGAACCAGTATCATAGGTGCAGGGCAGGAAGGTATTTACTGAGTCATTCTTGTAGCTTTTCTGTGGATTTGAATTCTTTCCCAAATAAAATTTTAAAAATAAAATAAATTATAAAGAAAATTTATAAGAACTGAGGACATAAGTTTCTCAAATATAAAAGCCTCCACAAGAATATACAATGGAGGAAAGACAATCTCTTTAACAAGTGGTGCTGGGAAAACTGGACAGCCACTTGTAAAAGAATGAAGCTAGAACACTTTCTAACTCCATACACAAAAATAAACTCAAAATGGATTAAAGATGTAAATAGAAGACCAGAAACTATAAAACTCCTAGAGGAAAACATAGGCAAAACATTCTCTGACATAAATCACAGCAGGATCCTCTATGACCCACCCCCCAGAGTAATGGAAATAAAAGCAAAAATAAACAAATGTGACCTAATTAAACTTAAAAGCTTTTGCACAACGAAGGAAACTATAAACAAGGTGAAAAGACAGCCTTCAGAATGGGAGAAAATAATAGCAAATAAAGCAACTGACAAAGAATTAATCTCAAAAATATACGAACAACTCATGCAGCTCAATACCAGAAAAATAAACAACCCAATCAAAAAATGCACCAAAGAACTAAAGAGACATTTCTCCAAAGAAGACACAAACATGGCTAACAAATACATGAAAAGATGCTCAACATCACTCATTATCAGAGAAATGCAAATCAAAACCACAATGAGGTACCATCTCATGTGGGTCAGAATGGATGCTATCAAAAAGTCTACAAACAATAAATGCTGGAGAGGATGTGGAGAAAAGGGAACCCTTTTACACTGTTGGTGAGAATGCAAACTAGTACAGCCACTATGGAGAACAGTGTGGAGATTCCTTAAAAAACTAGAAATAGAACTGCCATATGACCCAGCAATCCCACTGCTGGGCATATACACTGAGGAAACCAGAATGGAAAGAGACACGTGAACCCCAATGTTCATCGTCACATTGTTTACAATAGCCAGGAGATGGAAGCAACCTAGATGTCCATCAACAGACGAATGGATAAGAAAGCTGTGGTACATATACCCAATGGAATATTACTCAGTCATTAAAAAAAACGTATTTGAATCAGTTCTAATGAGGTGGATGAAACTGGAGCCTATTATACAGAGTGAAGTAAGTCAGATAGAAAAACATCAATACAGCATATTAATGCATATGTATGGAATTTAGAAAGAAGGTAACAATGACCCTATATGCAAGACAGCAAAAGAAACACAGATATAAAGAACAGACTTTTGGACTCTGTGGGAGAAGGCGAGGTTGGGATGATTTGAGAGAACAGCATGAAAACATGTATATTATCATATGTAAAATAGATGACCAGTCCAAGTTTGATGCATGAAACAGAACACTCAAAGCCAGTGCACTGGGACAACGCTGAGGGATGGGATGGGGAGGGAGGTGGAAGGGGGGTTCAGGATGGGGGACACATGTACACCCATGGCTGATTCATGTAAATGTATGGCAAAACCACTACTATATTGTAAAGTAATTAGTCTCCAATTAAAATAAATAAATTAATTAATTTTAAAAAATCAAAAGCTAAAAATAGAAAAAAATTAAATGTTATTCCAAGGAAAAAAAAAGAAATTAAAAAAGATCCACACACATATCATGGTAAGCTTTCAGAACAGTGGAAATAAATAAGATTCTACAAGTTTTCAGAGAGAAAACAAACTTACAAAAATGATAACATGCAAAAGATTAGTAAATCTCTATTATACTAGGTAACAAAGGAACAAAGAAAAGTAGGAAATAGTCTAAGGGGAAACAAATTGTGTATCTAACAAAACCTGAAGAGAAAATAAAAACGTTTTCAGATAGGAAAAATTTCAAGTGTAGCATTTCTCAGGAAGTTAATGAAGAAAGGGCTCCATAATAATGAGGGGGAAAAAAGGGGGAAAAAGTGTAGAAGACTCTACATAAGACAGAAGCAAGCTGAATTCTTAGCATGATGGTGAAGATAAGTCCCTCTGTAACAGAGTCAGAAAGCTTGTGGAATAGTCTGTAGACTTGAAATGTGAAAGAGGGATCCAGAAAGGGTGTTGCCGAGAAAAAGTAAATAAGATGGGTAGACTGATGTGCCAGACTATCTTAAGGTTGTAAGTTGTAGAGTTTTGAGATGATTTAATAGAAAGTACATAGAATCATTAACTAAAAGAGAAAAACTGGCTATGCAAAAGGAAATGTGTTTGCTGTACATGTGTGTGTGCATGCTAAGTTGCTTCAGTTGTGTCTGACTCTTTTCGACCCTGTGGACTGTGGCCCACCAGGCTCCTCTGACCTGGGATTTTCCAGGCAAGAATATTGGAGTGGAGTGTCATTCCCTCCTCCAGGTGATCTTCCTGACCCAGAGATTGAACTCGAGTCTCCTGCGTTTCCTGTATTGCAAGTGGATTCTTTACCACTGAGCCACCAGGGAACCCCTTATCTTTGGCATGTGGCTGTCCAATTTTGCCAACAACATTCATTGAAAAGGCTTTCTTCTCCACTGTATATTCTTGGCCTCCTTGTCGTAAATGAACTGACCACCTATGTGTGGGTTTAGTTTTGAGTCTTATACTCTGTTTCATTGATCTACATGGTAGTTTTTAGGCCAATAAATTGTGGTATTGGTTATAATAGCTCCTCTTTCATTTTTGATTTTATTTAAATCTTCCCTCACTCTCTTTTCTGGTGAGTCAAGCTAAATATTTGTCACCTTTTCGCATCTTTTTGAAGAACCAGCTTTTAGTTTCATTGTCTTCTATTGTCTTTTAACCCTCTATTTCATTTATTTCTGGTCTAGTATTTATTCCATTTCTTCTACTAAATTTGGTCTTCACTAGTTCATCTTCTAGTTCCTTGAGGTGTATAGTTAAGTTACTTGAGACATCTTTTTTTCTTGAGGTAGGCATTTATTGCTATAAACTTCCCTCTTAGAACTGCTTTTGCAGCATTTTATAAATTTTGGTGTGTTACATTTCCATTTTTGTTTGTCTCAGGGTATTTAAAAGTTCTCTTAATTGCTCTGTGATACATTCAAATAGCTTTCTTTTCTGTGACTGCAGTTTTAATCCATATTTTATAATTCTCTGCAGTAAGATAAGTCTGAAACAAGCCAGTCTCTCAAAGTCCTTCTCAGCAATTCTAAGGCAATTAATTCTTTTGCAGTCCCATTACTGGAAAGCTGTTTTATCTCTTATATTTCCAGTACCTCAGGACTAGAAAGTAAAGTAGGTGTGCTCCTTACTCTCATTTGTTACCTTCAAGCTATTTTTCCTTCATATTTCAATATTCCTTGCTATACTGAAATTAATGGTATTTGGCTATATCCCCCATTACTACTGGTTGCTGTTATCCTTTCTCAACTGCCTGCTTCTGTCATTCATTAAAGGCTCTAGTTAGTTGCTTTCTCTATTTCTGCAGTGTTGTCACATATTTCAACAATCTCACGGTTAACTCATTCAGTATTCAGCTACTTTGCCCTCATACTTTCATTGATCTTTTCCTTTTTTTTTTCCTCCTCTAGTAACCCACTCCCCTAGATCTTATTATTACCAGTAACTGTGCATTTAAAATGATTTTCAGACTTAGCTTCTGAACTCTTCTTCTTCTCTTTTCACCTCATTTGCATAGCCCACCCTCCCCACTTCCTGCCACTGCTTTGCCCTCATCCAGATTTACAAGTCATTGCATGCGTGCATGCTCTCACTCAGCCATGTCTGACTCTTTGTGACCCTATGGACTGTAGCCAGCTAGGCTCCTTTGTCCATGGGATTTTCCAGGCAAGAATACTAGAGTGGTTTACCATTTCCTCCTCCAGGAGATCTTCCTGCCACAGGGATGGAAACTGTGACTCTTGGCATTGCAGGCGGATTCTTTACCGCTGAGCCATCAGGGAAGCCCAACAAGTCATTGACCTTACCACTTTTTTAGTCTCCATCACACAACTCCTGTGTTACTTCCCTCTTTATCAAGGTTATCTTTCATGATCACCTCTCCTTCTGTAACATTTCCTTGCTAAAATCTCAGACTAAGATGAGTTCCACTGATTGCCCTCCTTAAGCATTCACCCAAACTGCTAAAGATTGCTAGAAAAATATCTCATAATCATGGTGAGCCATTTAAATTTAAAATTATGAATACAAACATCTAATGGACACTAAATGCTACCAGACAATCCCTTCAGTTTCTCTGAAAAGTTTGGTTTCTATCTCCTCCTATAGCGCTCCGTTTCTTTGCTTCTCTTGTAGCAATACCTATGGAATGAGTTATTAATACTTGCTCTATCTCTTTGCCTGACCACTCATGTTTTAATCTCTTTCAATCTGGCTTATCTTGCCCTTGTTAAAGTCACCAAAGAACTATATCATGCCAAATCCAACAGCTCCTTCTCTGTTCTTAGTTAACTTGGGTTCTCAGCAAGGTTGGACAAAACCTTTCTCTCCTTCTTTCTCCTACCTCACCCATTCCTCCTTCTTGCTCCTTGTCCCCACTACATAGTTATACTCACTCTTGTAAAAAAAAAAAAAATTCCAGCTCTGTGGCTATAGATATTATCTTTATATGATGATTCCTCAAATCATATGTGTAGGTTTGACTCTTCTTTGAGCTTTAGACTCATAGGAGAGGTCAGGCCTAAACTTATGTCTCTACTTGCATTTTAATAAGCATAAAACAGTTTGCTATGCCTCAAACAGAGCTCTTTATGTTCCCTAAATGCTGCACTCATTTCTTCCATTATCTTTCTCATCTCATTAAATGATAATACCTTCCATTCAGTTGCTCAGACTAAAACCTTCAGGGTCAGTCTTCATTTCTCTCTTTCCCTCACCTCCATTCACTCTTCGTGACAAAGACTGCAGCGTGCCAGGCTTCCCTGTCCATCACCAACTCCTGGAGCTTGCTCAAACTCACGTCCATCAAGTTGGTGATGCCATCCAACCATCTCGTCCATTCCCACAGCCAATGCCTAATCAAGGTCTTCCAGTTCTATAGCCAAAATAATACATTGAATATGCTTATTTCTTTCTACCTTCATTAGTCCAGACCGTCTTTATTTCTTGCTGTGAGTAATCCAACAGCCCTATTGACTTGTTTCCCTACCTCAACAACAGCCAAATGATATTTTTAAAAATCCAAATCAGATCAAATCATATCCATCACTGCTTCATCAGTGGTACACTGTAGGAGCATGACAAATATTTGTTAGAAGAAGAAAAACTAAATGGATGATGGAGAAAGCAACTTGCTGAAAGCCTTAGAAGTAGATTAAAATCTGTGTCTCTTTTTTCTTTATGACAAACACTTTTACCTGGGATCCAGGAATGGTACCTTCATGCTTCAGCTTGTCGTGCTAAGGACAAATAACCATGCTTTGACAAATTTAAAAAGATTATAGATATTATAAAATAGCTGTATTTTATGCATTGTAGTATTGCAATCAGATTTCTTAGATCTTTTTTCCATTTCATTTCATTTTATTTAATTTAGGAGGCACAGGAGCTAATAAACAGAAGAAGATGAATGTTTTTGTAATTTTTTTAGGTCTCTGCCATATATGTAATTTATAAAGAGCCAATAATATTAACTAAAATCACGTACATGGAGCTTTCTGCCAAGAATAAGCACAATAAATATCTCTTATCACTGACTAACCATGAGAACTCAGACACATGATTTTGCCTTTCTCTCTTTCAGTTTCCTTATCTGCAAAGTGACAAGAAAAATAGCATCCACATCTTAGGGATGCTTTAGGGTTAAATGAGAATACAGGTGAAGTACTTAGGACTTCCCAGGTAGTGCTAGTCATAAAGAACCCGCCTGCCAATATAGCAGACATAAAAGATGCAGGTTCGATCTTTGGGTTGGGAAGATCCCCAGGAGGAGGTCATGACAACCAACTCCAGTATTCTTGCCTGGAGAATCCCCTGGACAGAGGAGCCGGGTGGGCTACAGTGCATAGGGTCACAAAGAGGCGGACGTGGCTGAAGCAACTTAACACACACAACACACACACTTAGAACAACACCTGATTGTTGGTAGCAGCTCTTATTACTAACCATTGAGTTGACCAAAAAGTTCATTCAATTTTTTCTGTAAGAGCATATGGAAAAACGTGAAGGAACTTTTTGACCAACTCAGTAAAATTATATTGCAAATGTACCTAAGTACCTAAGGCTTTTATTTTTTTAAGGTAAATGTTTTGATAAGTGAAGTGACTTTTAGTAAATCCTGTTATTACCTCTAATCTGGAGGTTTTCCAGCCATCAACAGTTTAATACATATCCCATCTCCCGGTGACTATAAGCAGCTTTTCATTACTGGTGAGTCTGTGTCTCATTACTTTTTCTTTAGCCCCTTAAAAGCTCACTCTCTTGTCTTCCACTTAGCAAGGAATCAACATGAATGGGACAAAAATGGCTTCTTAAGCAATTTGATTAGAGCAATTAAACAGAGTCCCAAAATAGTAAAAGCAAGGAAAGGATGCCTTTGAGGGTGCCAGACAGACAGATTGCTGATAGAACTACACACACTGAAGACATATGCCTGGTGCCTGCTGGTGAGTTACGAGACTGTCAGGACTGGGGGAAGGATTGGAGGGATGGATTAGGCTCAGGCTGATAAAGTGGAAAAAGGCAGTTTAAAGAGTTCGTGACCAAATCAGTTAGAGAAGCAGGGACCTAGAGTGTGTACAACTTTTGTCAGGAATCCAGAAATGGATGACATTCTGTTTCTCCTAAAGGGCAAATGAGGTGGATTTTAACTGCAGCTATGAAGACCAAGAGTATACACTAGGATGTAGAGTTTAGAGCTGAATTAGAGTGCAAAGAAATGCATAATTCAGGAAGAGATGTTTATTATCAGAGGAGCCCACTCTCAGTTTAGGAGAGCTAAAATCCAGTCTTGTTAGTATATGCAAGTCAGTAAATATTTATTGAGCACTGGCAGTTCTATGTACACACCAGGGGATTCAACTCAGTTCACCAATCTAGTGCCTTCCAGGTCAGGGCACGGTGGAAAGGATGACAGAAGAAGAGCATGGAGTTTCAGGAACCGGTGGGCAGGCCGCCTTCTATCCATGCTGGATCTTCTACAGATGGAGGCCTCTCTGCCACCCACAAAATCAGGAGACGGGTGCACGTGTCACAATTCTTCGGTTTCTCTGCCCAAGGTATCACTGACTAAAAAAGTATCCTAAAACTCCTCTATTAAAGATTCAATAGAGTTTTTGCTTTCTAAATTGAAGCACTGAAATATCATATCTATTCACAAACCATGTACTTCCTGGGTTGTAAGGTTAATATATAAGTTCTTCCAAAACCATAATTTTTTTGGACGTCAGCTGGTATTCCCATTTTCTGATTGTAATGTAATTGAGGAGGCACAGGAGCAGCTTTTCTCTGTTCCTTAAGGCTTTCAAATTTTCTAGATGATTTTCCAAGTTTTACAACATAGTTAGAATGAGTATGTTTTCCATTTGAGATTAAATATATGCACATTTTACTTGATATGGTGTCTGTGTCAGCCTCTGCTTGGGCATGGAATGTCTTAGGAGAGATAAAATGCTCATTGAAGCTATTCTTTATGACAGCAGGGGAAATAAGGGACACACTCAGCACCCCTAACCTGAAGTTTAATATGGTGATGTACCTGGCAGAGGAAGTCTATCAGTAGTCATTTAAGCCCCTCCAGAGTACTTAGAATGTGGCAGAGGTGATCTGAGAAAGTTTGATTCCTAACCATGGAAACAGGAGACATACATGGGAACAACTAGGAGGTAGAACAGTAGCATCTAATTAAGTTGCAGAGTGTGTGACATGGATTAGATGCTGATGGAAATTCAAACATGGGAAAAATTTACTGGACACTTTTGCTAGCTAGAACAGATTCACCCTATCAAGTGTTGGCTTTAAATGACTGCAGATACACACATCTCTTATAGAATCATGGGTTTAAAGAACACTGAAAGGATAAGTAAAACCAGGGTATGATTTCCACCTGCTAGTAGGGATTAAGGTATTGGAAGGGTGCGTCGTTTCCTTTTGGAGAATGGCTACTGAAAATTCAGCATGTTGTTGTTTAGTTTCTAAGTCATGTCCAGCTCTTTTGTGACTCCATGGACTGTAGCCTGCCAGGCTTCTCTAGCCGTGGAATTTCCCTGGCAGGAAACCTGGAGTGGGTTGCCATTTCCTTCTCAAGAAAATTCATCATAGCTCAACACTGTTCTGAGATTTCAAGGATCAAGACCTCAACTTCTCTTGATGCCTTAGTAGTGGTCAACCCCTGTGTGTTGACTGCATATAACTTTTGAGCTATGAGCAGTTCCAAAGAAAGATATTTTTCCCCAAGTGTGGTCTCAGTAACAGCCAATCAGAAAATATATCTCTAGCTGAGTCTTCAAATAGGATGAAAACCAAAACTCAGAAATTCAAATGAAACCCAGAAACTTAATTAACCCCATATTACTTTCAAAATGTTATTGAGTTATTTTGTACTCTTAGACTAATCATGTAAAATTCTGCTCAGGTTATGAATAAGTTTTGTCATTACTAATTATGCTAGAAGCCTGAAAAATTGTTCCAAGTAAGTTTCCTTGGAACCTGCTGTGGTTTTCCCAATAGCATATAGGACAGTCTCGTTTTTCAAAGCTGAATGACAATAATGTTGACTTGTCTCGATAAGCAAAAGAAAAAAAAAGTAGTCTTTTTAGAGAAGGCTAATTTCAAAGATAAACATAATTTGCATTCAAGGAAAATTTAAAACCAGAGTAAAGGTGCTACAGAAGCTTTTTCAATAAACTCTGTTCCCAAACTAAGGTGTGAGCCATTTTATTTAGGCACACTCACAGGAAACCCAGTTCAAGAAACGGCGTTGTACAGGCTCTCCATTTTCACAGGTTGGCGCCTGCCTTCTCATCAGCTTTGCTTTGTGAATAATCCGATTCATCCCTCGGCCTCTTTGTTGAATGTAGCAGCTTCCCATCAAGGGCTGCGGCTCAGTACAGTGCGCGGGGACTCACTGGTGTGAGCTCCTTGGGGCAAGCCTAGTCTGGCTTCACATGGAAGCACAGGCCCATTTTCAAGTCTGTCAGGATGAGTTAGTTAAATCGTGTCTCTGAACACCTCCTTCTCAGAACCACAGGAGAGATTTAGCTCCTACTGGTAGTTTTAACTCATTTTCATCCAATATTTATAAGCACTGGCATCTTCATCTAGGGAAGCTCTTTTATAAATGAGGCAGTTTCCCTGGGAGATGGGGGATGGAGAGGGGGAATTAGCTCTTTAGGCCACATATTCCAAGCAGAAATCTGCTGAGGGGAGAAGTCTGCTCTGGCCCTGTGGGGGTCCAACTCCAAGCGCACCCCCAACAAGGCCCTTCTGTTGACTAGGGTCTTAGGGACAGCTTTACAGAGTGAACTAGCTTCTGTCTTTCCTTTCCTCCTCCTTCCTTCTCCCTCTCCCTCCTTTGACAGCATTTCCTCCTGCAAAAAAATATGATCAATTTTTTTGGAAAAATATTTTAAAATACTTATTGTGTGCCAGATACACAACGCCTCATGAACATTTGGACTAATTCTATGCTGTAGTTATTGTTATTGGCACATTGTAGAAGTCAGGAGAATGATGCTTGAGAGCTTAAATAACTCAGAGAAATTACCCAATGGCAAAGCCAGGGATAAATTCCGAGTCTAAAATCTAAGCTTTTAGCCCATACTCTCTAGTTATGTGGGAAAGACACAACACACACACACACACACACACACACACACACAGAACAAAACCACCCATAATCTCTTCATTCAAAGGTAACCCTCTTAGAATTCAAAATCTTTTCACAAATATAAAATTAGGTGACTCTTGAAGAGAAATAGAATAATTGAGCAACTTCTGTTTTGTAGACTGCTACTTTTCTCTGAGCAATATAATCTGAACATTTTCCGCATGTCAGTGGCTAGTCTTCCTCAACCTGATTTTTGGAGGATGACTGGCATTCTATCATGTGGATGTCCCATTGTTTACTTACCCCAGTCTCTTTCTAATTTTAGGAACTGTGCTGCAGTGTACATGTTTGTACACAGTTTTGTGACTCTACCTCTGAGCAGGGTACTAGGTTACTAGGGTAACCTGAGGTGGCAGGACTGGAGAACAGAAGTTTTTGGCTGAACCCAATCCCAAGTGAGTCACATCTCTGCTGAGGCTGTCTCCCACTAGCACACATCCCACTGTGACACAGAGGACCTCTGGTCTTGCTGCTCTGTATCAAGTTGTTAGAGCCATTTAAGAGTAGCTCTCAACGGCTATATAACAAAAAGCTCCTAGGAAACTAAGATACTGGGGGAGGATGGACCTGGTTGAAAGATACCATTGTTTTCTCAGTTGAAAGAGACTGAGAGGTCTGGGCTGAGTGGGTAGGTAAGTGGCTGATCCGACACTTTCCCTTCATTTGGCTGCCTCAGCAGAATTTGTGGGGATAAAAAAGATATTACAGGAGAGCTTTGCACTGATGAAGAGGGACAAGACTCCTCCAGGTTGGTTATGACTTTTAAGGCAACTGAGAAATTTATGTATGGGAGCAGTGGAGTCCTAATACCATGCAGTGGTCCCATAGGAAAATCTATTTATTAATTAAAAGACTTGCCCATCCAGGGATCATGTACAAGAAGTGGTCATTCAGTGATTCAAGCACCCATGGTAGTCTTAGACCAGGAGAACCAAGCCACAGAAGAGGGTGAAATTACTCTAGGGAGATACCTAGAGGAGTTAAGCTCACAAGCAGCACACTGGCCAATCATACAATTTCATCAGTAAAATTTTATCTCTGACAAATTCAACTTTAGAATGGGAAATAGAGAAGTAAGGGGCGTTGGAAAGTCTAACACCCTGCCGATTTTATGTACCTTTGTTGTTCAGTTGCTAAGTTTTGTCCGACTCCTTGTGACCCCATAGACTGTAGCCCACCAGACTCCTCTGTAATATATTATCTCCTGGAGTTCGCTCAAATTCATGTCCATTGAGTCAGTGATGCTACCTAACCATCTTATCTTCTGCTGCCCCGCCCCACCTTCTCCTTTTGCCTTCAATCTTTCCCAGCATCAGGGTCTTTTCCAACAAGCTAGCTCTTTGCATCAGGTGGCCAAAGTATTGGACCTTCAGCTTTAGCAACAGTCCTTCCAATGAATATTCAGAGTTGATTTCCTTTAGGACTGACTGGCTTGATCTCCTTGCTGTCCAAGGAACTCTCAAGAGTCTTCTCCAGCACTACAGTTTGAAAGCATCAATTCTTTGGGGTTCAGCCTGTTTTATGATTCAACCCTCACATCCATGCATGACTACTGGAAATACCACAGCTTTGACTATATGGACCTTGCTTGGCAAAGTGATGTCTCTGCTTTTTAATATGCTGTCTAGATTTGTCATAGCTTTCCTTCCAAGGAAAAAGCGTCTTTTAATTTCCTTTCTACAGTCACCATCCACAGTGATTTTGGAACCCAAGAAAATAAAATCTGCCACTGCTTCCACTTTACATAGCTACAAAGCATACTTGCCAGTACCTACATAATAGAGAATTAAAGGAAAAATTTGCCCTCAAAATAGCCAAAATGGGCTCTTTTATTGCAAACACAGTCATTAGAGAAAGTTAGCTTGAAAAAAAGGAATCTTCTCAGAATTCTGAAATTGAGGGAATAAATCTTTCTAGGAAAACTTGCCCTTTTCTCCCTGTGCCTTGAGACCAGTGCTCTCAGGAACACTTATCCATACCTTCTCTAATTCCTGAGAATGGAGGGGGAGGGGTGGCAGGGAAAGAAAGATCTTTCAAATTTAACTTATTCCAACTGTTATAACCTAATGAGCTTTATTTTGTAATACCTGATTCATGACTAAGTTTAGAAAATGAAGCTATGAGATCTCTGGTTGTGTCTATCTATATATTTACAAGTGCAGCTATACGTCTTTACCTTTGGGTGCTATAATCAAATCTAATTTGTAAATGTGCTGTGCTATGCTAAGTTGCTTTGGCTGTGTCCGACTCTGCCACGCTATGGACTGTAGCCACCCAGGCTCCTCTGTCCACTGGAGTGGGTTGCCAATTCCTCCTCCAGGAATCTTTCCGACCCAGGAATCAATCCCCATCTTCTGGGGCTTCTGCATTGGCAGGTAGATTCCTTACCACTGAGTCACCTAGGAAGCCCCAGTTTATAAATAAGCTCCATTTAATTGGCTTAAAGGAAATCAAGTGCTTATATAAATTCTCAGAAATATAAAAGAAAAACTGGTTAGAATGAATTTCAGGTTCATGTGAACTGGGAAATAGTCAATACTAAATTAATACCTGGGGTTAAAGTTTATTGACTTAATTCATATAGACATGTCTTTAGAGTCAACATTAAGTATAACACCTTTATTGTACCTAGGTTTAATAGAAGTCAAATAAGATCTTATGTTTGTTGCAAATTTGTAAGCAGGAAAAATGACTTGGAATGATGAAATTTTTATAACTAAGTTAAATGTAAATGAAATAAGAGCTTTTGGGTGAACTCTTTGGGAATAACTATTTTAGGAATTTCTACTTAAGAATAATCTCGCCAGATATTTAATAACTTAAAATTTTAGAGTTGTACTAAATTAAGTTATAATAAAAGTTGATTGAATAGCTGTGTCATTCCAGAAAAAAATAAAATACTGAAACACTAATTATTGAACATTTGGTGTCCTTTTACAGAAAAAATAAAGGTATTTAGAACTATCAATAAATATGTCCGGTGCAATACTGAGATATTTTCTGTATGAAAGCACATATTTTTAGGAATTATTGTTGGTATTTATGATTGCCCATCTATAGAATGCATATATAAAAGTTAATTAATAATTGGCTAATTCTTAGTCTTCACTAGAAATTAAGATTTTAAGAGTTGAGGGTTCTAACTTAAAAGTATAATTAAAGCTACTAGAAATAAAAAGCGAAGCAGTTCATTATATAGTAGGAAATTGGGATGTGATATGAGATATGAAATATGAGAAGTGAAATTGTATTTTGTTAAAGGAAAAGAAAACAATTTTTGTCCTAACACTGATTGTTTCTAGATGGAAAAAATAAGGGACAAACCAACATGGATGCCAAAAGTGATGAAGAATTGTGGAAAAGAAATTCTGAGAAAAGAGTTATGTGCATGGTCAGGACTGGCTAAGTTTAGAATAAATTTAGTTAAGTAAGTGAATTTTAAAAGTAAGCTGATGCAAAACTTGAATCTAATTTTTCTCTCTGTTAAGAGGACAAGATTTCTTAAAACGTTGGGCTGCTTTTGATAACAGATTTTTAGTTTCTTTACCTTTTAAGTAATCTGTTCAGTATTTGCCCTTGAAATATTTTATTGACACCTTGGGCTTCCCTGATGCCTCAATCAGTAAAAAAAAAATCTGCCTGCAATGTGTGAGACCTGGGTTCAATCCCTGGATTGGGAAGATCCCCTGGAGAAGGGAACAGCTGCCCACTCCAGTATTCTGGCCTGGAGAATTCCATGGACTCTATAGCCCATGGAGTCGCAAAGAATTGGACACAACTGAGCAACTTTCACTTTCTTTACTTACTGTCACCTTGGTTAAGTGAATAAGCATAGTTTCACTGTGATCTGTAACACTATTTGACCAACTATTTTAAAACCTTTTTGATATTTTTTGCAAAATTTTCATATTAAATTCTAATGAAGTTTCTTTGATCTCTAGATACCTTTGGGGTATATCAAAGGCTCCCTGAAAAACAGCAAGCTAACTAGGTCCATTTGGTATGTGAAATTACACAGGAAGTATTGTCACATGAGCAATAAATCTTAGGTTATATTATATGGGTAAATGTTTTTAATGCTGATATTCTAGAAATTATGAGGAATTCCTAAATATTTGGAAGGCCCTGGTAAATGTTATCAATCATAATTCTAGTTAATATCTTTTTTTTTTCCAGTTAGTTTCTAAAATTGTGTGCATCACAGCAGGAACCAAGTTTCTTTGTCAACTGCATTGTAATCAGGTCTTTAACTATGCTTTTGTAAGTTTTTTGTCATTCATATACAGCTATGGTTTTACTCTGATGCCTTTGAAAAAATGTCTTCTCGTCAGGAAGATTTAAGGAAGGGCTTTTTCACAAGCACAGATTTCTGATAACTTTCATATCATAGTGCAGAACTGGGTAAGACATTAAAGAATTCTAATGGGAAACCTGATGGCTTTATAAAACTGTTAACGAAAAGGATTATTTACATAGAACTGAATGAACTGGTGAAAATGGTTGTAATTTTTATGGTTTCTGTCAGAAACACTACTGGCTTCTAATCTGTATTTTCCAGATATAAGAAAAATCCTCCCCTCAAGCTAATTATGAAAGCAGAACTGAAACATTTATCTTTTCTCTCTACCTGATTGCTCTAGAGATTGGAAACTTTTAGGTTTTCAGCAACTTTATCAGATAAATTAGGGAAGCCACCTCCTAATAGGTGCAGGAATCTCAAGGTATTTTGGGGATCTTGAAAAGAGAAGAAAGGATTTTGCTGGCAGAACAAGCCGTCAGATACTTATTTTCAGGAGATTTTATAGAAGCCCAAATTCTTGCATATCCTCATACCTATAAAAGCTCTAAAATCATTAATAGTGACATATGCTCTCCATGACTAGCAAGAAGCCTCTGCAAAAATGTGTGCTTGATTGCATGTACCCCTTTCACTAAAATCATATATAGACTAACATTCCCCACACCTCTTTGGAGAATTTCCTCAGGTTATCAGAGATACTGTTTCTTAGATATAGTTCTCATTTTGCCCCAAATAAAATTTAACTCACAACTCTCACATTGCACATTTTTTCAGTGGACATTATCCTCCAAAGAAGCTATAATTTATTCAGCTCAGTTCAGTCACTCAGTTGTGTTGGACTCTTTGCAATCCCATGGACTGCAGCATGCAAGGCTTCCCTGTCCATCACCAACTCCTGGAGTTTACTCAAACTCATGTCCATAGAGTCACTGATGTCATCCAACCATCTCATCCTTTGTCATCCTCTTCTCCTCCCGCCTTCATTCTTTCCCAGCATCAGGGTCTTTCCCAATGAGTTAGTTCTTCACTTTAGGTGGCCCAAGTATAAGAGTTTTAGCTTCAGCATCAGTCCTCCCAATGAATATTCAGGACTGATTTCCTTTAGGATGGACTAGCAGGATCTCTTTGCAGTCCAAGGGACTCTCAAGCGTCTTCTCCAACACCGCAGCTCAAAAGCATCAATTCTTCAGCACTCAGCTTTCTTCATAGTCTAACTCTCAAATCCATACATGACTACTGGAAAAACCATAGCCTTGACTAGATGGACCTTTGTTGGCAAAGTATGTCTCTGCTTTTTAATATGCTGTCTAGATTGGTCATAGTTTTTCTTCCAAGGAGCAAGTATCTTTTAATTTCATGGCTGCAGTAATCATGTGCAGTGATTTTGGAGCCTCAAAAGATAAAGTCTCTCATTGTTTCACTGTTTGCTCATCTATTTCCCATAAAGTGATGGGACCAGATGCCATGATCTTAGTTTTCTGAATGTTGAGCTTTAAGCCAACTTTTTCACTCTCCTCTTTCACTTTCATCCAGAGGCTCTTTAGTTCTTTTTCACTTTCTGCCATAAGGGTGGTGTCTTCTGCATATCTGAGGTTATTGATATTTCTCCCGGCAATTTTGATTTCAGCTTGTGCTTCCTCCAGCCCAGGGTTTCTCATGATATATTCTGCCTATAAGTTAGGGTGACAATATACAGCCTTGATGTACTTACTCCTTTCCCTATTTGGAACCAGTCTGTTGTTCCATGTCCAGTTCTAACTGTTGCTTCTTGACCTGCATACAGATTTCTCAGGAGGCAGGTAAGGTGGCTTAATATTCCTTTCTCTTGAAAAATTTTCCACAGTTTGTTGTGATCTACACAGAGGATTTGGTGTAGTCAATGAAGCAGAAGTAGATGCTTTTCTGGAATGTGCTGGGGTCCAGCCCCGGCGGGGTCCGGGGGTCTTGAGGGATGAGTGGCGTCGGCGGAAGAACTGAGCTGAGTAGATGTGTGGTGATGAAGCAGTCTCTCTTTATTGCTGTTAGTTTTGTAAGGTGATGGAGAAGTCTCTCCAAAAGTCGATGGAGAAGTCTCTCACTTTATTTTTGTTAGTTTACAGTTTTATAGCCAAAAAACATCCCCATTACATCACAACTATTTTATGCAATCTTTTGGTTTCTCCCTACCATCAACAACTTTAAAGTTAAGCTCATTTTCCTTGCAAAAGGTCGGATTTCTGCATAATTAGACTTAACAATAGTATGTTTACCATTTGAATGTCTCTAGCATACTTTTTATTCAGCATAATGTGTGCATATATATACTGTCTTACAAGATAGCCTTTTCAGCAAAGATAAAAATCCTGCAACTTATCCAGGAAACAGGGCTAGAATCTATCTCAAAGAGAGGGGGTTGTAAAAACTCACTTTCCATATCCGAGAGGGAAGAAGGCTGTAAATGGTTACTTTACTTTAAGAATGTATGCATTTCTTTTGTCCCCGGAAAAGGTGTGCCTCTCCACTCATCTCTGAATATTCAGGGATTGATAAGGGACATCAAAGAACAGCACACAGGAAGCCTCCTGCCAAAAGTTCCCTGACAAGGTGCAACTATGTAGAAGCTAGAAAGAGGGGCTTAAGCTTGAAACTGTTTTATTCTGTTGACCTATTTTGGTTTTTACAAGGAAAGAGAAAAGAAGACAAAGAGACAGTTTAGCAGCACTGCTTTAACAATGAAACCCTATTAACCTTACAACTACTAAAAGGAATTCCTATGTCTACACTACCCTAAAGTGATCAGTGTCTCCAACTATGCTGGCCACAGTTATGAGCATTCCTAAGTCCCATTCCAGTCTGGTTTTTCAAGGAAGGGAGCCTCTTCCATGGAGTGGTCGGGGGAGTGGGATGTGGAAAGGTGACCTGAGTACGAGCCCTTCTGGTGGTGGCTTTGCCATGACCCCCAGAGAACTCTTGGTAAACTCCCCAGTAACTAGTAGGAGGTATAGTAATCTATTTAAATATCCCTTATTCCTCCTTAGTCCGCGGGAAAGGGAATCTGCCTTCCCGGATCCTCTGAGGGAAATAAGGTCTGAGGGAATTATCTCAGGATGAATTTTTTTTAACTGGGACTGATCTGAGATGAGCTAAAACATAAACAGATGAGCATAAACAGAACTTCCCCAGAAAAATACCAGGAGGGGCCTTGCCTTAGGATACCCCAAAGGAAAATCCACTTTGCAGTTTCCTTCTCAGTCTCGTGACTTTGTCATCCTAGTGAGGGGGCATCCTGATGGCTCCCGGCAGGAATGCTCTTGCTTTTTCAAAGATCCAATGGATGATGGCAATTTGATCTTGGTTCCTCTGCCTTTTCTAAATCCAGCTTGAACATATGGAAGTTCATGGTTCATGTACTGTTGAAGCCTGGCTTGAAGAATTTTGAGCATTACTTTACTAGTGTGTGAGATGACTGCAATTGTGCAGCAGTTGAGCATTCTTTGGCATTGCCCTTCTTTGGGATTGGAATGAAATCAAACCTTTTGCAGTCCTGTGGCCACTGCTGAGTTTTCCAAATTAGCTGACATATTGAGTGCAGCACTTTCACAGCATCATCTTTTAGGATTTGAAATAGCTCAACTGGAATTCCATCATCTTCCACAAGCTTTGTTCATAGTGATGCTTCCTAAGGCCCACTTGACTTTGTATTCCACAATGTCTGGCTCTACGTGAGTGATCACACCATCGTGGTTATCTGGGTTTTTAAGGTCTTTTTTTGTATAATTCTTCTGAGTATTCTTGCCACCTCTTCTTAATATCTTCTGCTTCTGTTAGGTCCCTACCATTTCTTTCCTTTATTGAGCCCATCTTTGCATGAAATGTTCCCTTGGTATCTCTAACTTTCTGAAGTGGTCTCTAGTCTTTCCCATTCTATTGTTTTCCTCTATCTCTTTGCATTGATCACTTAGGAAGGCGTTCTTATCTCTCCTTGTATTCTTTGGAACTCTGTATTCAAATGGATATATTTTTCCTTTACTCCTTTGCCTTTGGGTCTTTTCTTTTCTCAGCTATTTGTAAGGACTCCTCAGACAACTATTTTACCTTTTTGCATTTCTAGGTTCTCCTTAATAATTATAGAATATCAAGTATCTCCACACTCCTTCAAGCCCTTTTCCAAAAGAGATGAAAAACAGTGAAAAACTATGAGCAGGGTCATCAAACATTAATAGCCAACTTTTTGTTGAGAAGGAAATCACTTAATGCTTCTCCCTATGTATTATGGAATAAAAGAACTCAGAACATCCCAGGAAACCACACGTGCTCTTCCGTGTCCCTACCCTATCCTCCAACTGGTCAAATAGAAAAGAACATTCAAAATAGTGTTCCTATCTCTGATTTTTACACTTGCTTATTAAAGGAACAGACAGGAAGTCAAAGTAGCCTGAATTTTATCAATCCTTCAAATGTATCAATTTTCAAATGATAGAAAATTTTTACTATTTTCTATATGAAGAAAGGTACCATGCAAATTTCTATGAAAATTAGCATTTACATTTTCAAAATGTTTGTACCATCATTTACTAGTTAGCATAACATTGGAGAACCATCATAAGCTTTATATACAGGGAAATTTTTTTTTTTAATATAGTTCCAGTAGTGACAGTGAATGTTATCCCTTCACCTCCCAGCAGGTTTTAATCATGTGAGACAAAATTGTCAGCTCTTCTAAATCTTCTAATTTTGAAGTTAGTATCTTTCCACATCGCCTAGTCCTTTCCATAAAAAATTATAATACTTAATATTACAAAAATTAAGACTCAATCTGAAATCTGTAAAATCTTTAAGCTCCTCTATATGGTGCCTCATATACCCAAAGCAAGTGGTATTTATTCAACAAACATTTATGGCCTACATGTGTCAAGCATCAAGTCTCTGCTTTGTCTTTACTGAGATTAAAGTCTACAAGTCAAAACAGGCATTACAATGTGGTGAATGCTGGGAGAGTAGCAAGCCCTGAGGGCTAAAGAAAGGAGCCTTGGCTCAGATTGAAGGGATGTAGAAGGAACTCAGATGGGGGATTTCCCTTCTAAGCTGCCATTTGATTTTCAGACTGTTTTCTTTTTTTTAAAACAAAACAAAAACAAGTCAGTCTCTCACCTGTGCTATTATTTAACTTAATTATATTTAAATCAAATTTCAAGTGACTATTTTTTAACTTAGCTTTGTCTTAAGCACTGATATCCACAAAATAATGAGTCTAATGTACTCATGATTTAATCCTAACACACATTTAAAAAGTATATTTAAAAAAGTCTGGGAAGACCTAAACACATCTAACATACCATCAGTGGCATACAAGTCCTATGTTGGAACACGTTACAAAAGGTGATGGCCAGTGCTGATAAATGTTAAGCAAGGAAGGAGCAGGGGAATTTGCTGATTTTTAGGAGCATCATTCTGTTAAAATGATTAAACAAGGAGGCCATTAGACCAAGGCAGCTTTAATGCTGTGGTAGCTACAGAAGCAAGGAAAACCTAAGCCTGTAAAGGCCTAATGGTTACGAAATCAAGACAACAAGGACCACCAATCACAAGCAGCTAACTAGATTTTAAGCCAAAATCCATGAAATAATGTCCTTTCTTTGCTTCTGAACTTTCTCTCTTATCTAGCCCCTGGCTAGGATTGGCACAACACTCCTACCACTACCAGTTTGGTGCTGTTCAATTCCAGTCAATATTTATTCAATAAACTCTTAAAATTTTTAATATGCCTCCATTTGTCTTTTAATAATTTTGTGTGGTGAATGATATATAGTAAGAATGGAGACAGGAAAAACACTGTTGCGTGCGTGCATGCTTAATCACTTCAGTCACATCCAACTCTTTGTAACCCTATGGACTAGGAGACTCCTAGTCTGCTAGGGTCCTCTGTCCATGGGATTCTCCAGGCAAGAATACTGGGGTGGGTTTCCATGCCCTCCTCTAGGGGATCTTTCCAACCTAGGGATCGAACCCGTGTCTCTTAGGTCTCCTGCATAGGCAGACAGGTATTTTACCACCAGCGCCACCTGGGAAGTCCAGGAGGAACTGTTAGAATGTCATTAGCAATCACTTAAGAGGGAAATGACAAAGGCCTAAGTTAAAGTGGTAATTGTAGAGAGAGAAAAAGGAACAGCTTCCAGAGACATAAGACTGTACACTGGTGAAAATTTCACACAGATCTGATTTTACAGGTTCGTGAAAAAAGGAGTCAAAGATAAATTTAGGGTCCTTTTTTGGACCAGTGCAAGGAATGGTTATGCCAATATAAAGGAAAAAGAACATTAAGATCAGGGTAGGGTTGCTGCATCGGTTCGATTTTGCATAAGTTGATTTTGAAATATTTTAAGAATATCCAAGCAAAAATGTTAACTTTGTAGCTAAACATTTGAAAATGGGGCTTAGGAGAAATAATCAGCTGCTATCAGCATCCAGGTGATTAATGAAGCCACAGATGTAGAAGCAATCAACACAGAAGGAATGTGGAAATTGAATGGAAGGGAAGAGGATAAGAAAGAGAAGTGGCCAAAATTTAAGAACAAGGTAGAGTATTCAAAGTCAGCAAAGGGGACTGAGAAGGGATAGTCAGAGACATAGGAGAGAAGAGTCACGAAGAGCAAGGGATTGGACAGGTCCAAGGAAGACCAAAGAGTAGCATTCAGTGCTCACAGCTACAGGTAGGTCATGCGATGTCTGATATCGTTCCACAGGGACCAATGACCCGAAGTCCCTTGTAACTTTGACAAGGTAGCTTCAGTGCAGTTGGGGCAGGAGCCAGAGCACTGTAGTTTGAGGACTGCATGGGGTGGGGATAAAAACCTGGGGACAGCATGCAGAAGCCTGAACGTGGAGAAAGGGGAAGGAGAGAAGAGAAACAGCAAGCAGAGGGGTCTGAGTTAGATATTACTGAGTTCTTGTGTTTTGTTTGCCCCCAGTCGAGCTGAGCATGTTTTTATGCCAAGGGGAGAGAAGGGCTTAAAAGGTAGAATGTAACTATAAAGGCAGGAGAGAGGGAAAACTAATAGAAGGAAATCCCTGATAAAGTGAGACCAGATGCCAGATGACAGAGTCAATGTTGGAAGAGAAACAAAGAACCCCCTCTTCGGAGACTCAAGGAAAGGAGGTGAAGATGAGCATGAATGTAGGTAAGTTTACTGGCAAGACGTATGGTGTTAAGAGATGCCCAATTTGGCAGCCTCTGGTTTGTTTGCTTGCTGTGTTTAATTAAAAAAAAATTGGTTAGAAGACTTGATAGGAGTTGTGAATATATGGAATAACCTGCTATAGATGAGAGGGGAGAAAATTAGCAGACCCACCAAGGCATGAGGAAGGGCTGGGAGAAAAGCAATTTACAAAAAGATAAACCATGGCAGGAAAGAAGGGGGCAGATAAATAGCAGGCAATTATAAAGGTTCATGCTGAGCAGAATGCTAGAAACAACAGAAATAGTGCTTTGCATCTTAACCCACACTACTTTTTACAGCGTTGATTTTAAAAGCAGGACCTGGAGATTATCATAGTAAAAGTAAGTCAGTTCAGTTCAGTTCTGTCGCTCAGTCATGTCCGACTCTTCGTGATCCCATGAATTGCAGCATGCCAGGCCTCCCTGTCCATCACCAACTCCCAGAGTCCACCCAAACCCATGTCCATCAAGTTGGTGATGTTATCCAGCATCTTACTTTCTCTGAAGTAAGTCAGAGAAAAGCAAATATCATATGATACTGCTTATATGCAGAATCTTAAAAAAATGATACAGGTGAACATATTTACAGAACAGAAAACAGATTCTCAGAGAATAAACTTAACAGTTACCAAGAGGAAAGGGCTGCGAGGAGGGATAGACTGGGAGTTTGTGATTGACATAGATACACTGCTATATTTAAAATAGATAACCAGGACTTCCTTGGTGGTACAGTGGAAAAAATCCACCTGCCAATGCAGGAGACATGGGTTTGATCCCTGGTCCAGGAAGATTCCACATGCTGCGGAGCAACTAAGCCTGTGAGCCACCGCTACTGAGCCTGAGCTCTAAAGCCCATGAGCTACAACTACTGAGCCCACGCGCTGTAACTACTGAAGCTCACACACCGAAAGCCTGTGCTCCACAACAAGAAAAGCCACTGCAGTGAGAAGCCCAACATCACAACAAAGAGAAGACCCCATTCACTGCAAGAGAAAGCCTGGGTAAAGCAAAC
This sequence comes from Antilocapra americana, assembly GCA_007570785.1. Taxonomy (NCBI): domain Eukaryota; kingdom Metazoa; phylum Chordata; class Mammalia; order Artiodactyla; family Antilocapridae; genus Antilocapra; species Antilocapra americana. Next base: position 2,016,410 of record ML663559.1, read on the forward strand.
AAGACCCAGTGCAGTCAAAAATAAACAAATGAAAGTTTTAAAATTCTTTAAATAAAATAAAATATATAACCAACAAAGACCTACCATATAACATAGGGAACACTGCTCAATATTCTGTAATAACCTAGATGGGAAATAAATTACATGTATAATGTATAACTGAATCACTTTGCTGTACACCTGAAACAAATACAGCCTTGTTAATCAACTATGCTCCAACATAATTTTTTTTTCATGTGTTAGTACTTTTAATGTTGTACACATCAAATTATAGGAAAAAGACAACTATAAACAAGATGCAGCCCCTCTACTTCGATGAACAGCACATGGCATTACAGTAAGCCAAGTTTATATTCAACCATCAAATGTGGTTCTCCCATTAGTTCACTATGTGATGGGTCGTTAAGAATATCTTCAAATCCAATAGTCTCATCGTTACCCCTCAAAATATCCAGTGAAAGGTTAGAGCTTGGAAGAAATGGAAGACGCTGAACCTACTGCACTGCCTTGAATTCCATCTGCAGTTTTAGTGGTGCAAAAAGACCCTGGATGTTTCTCAGTGTGGAGAAGTTCATCTTATCTTGGTTGAGCTGGTAATTTTTTTCTGATAATTCAAGAGGATGACTGGGCAGTTCATTTTTCACACAAGAGAAACCTTTTTGAAGAAGATCATGTCTTTCAAAAGGTCCACCTGCTGACAGCTCAGTAACTGGAATACTGTCCTTTAGCTGAGATCCAAGTCCTCTGGCATTCATCTTCGACTCGCTCGGCGTACACTCTCTCCCCTTGACGGTCAGCCGGCCCCGCTGTTCACTTCCGTTTCCCCAACATAATTTTTTTTTTATAAAAAATAGGTGTATTTAGGATGTTAAGACTGAACACAGAAACAAAGTCACAGAAGTAAAAGAGATCATTCACTTGCGTATGCAATGACTATTCTCTACATGGCTACTTGAAACGCGGCAGGTACTGCTCAAAGTCAGTGAGTAGCCGACCACAGAGGAAAATCTGTGTCTTCGTCTCCTCTGGAGACCTGATACGTGAATGGCTAGAGATGATGGTCACAGGATCCCTAGGAGTTAGATGGCTTTCAGGAACTTTTAAATTCATCCCTTTGTTTGTATTTATATAAATTCCTATATTTTTTTACATTTCTTAAAAAATATCCTCTCCAAATTCTAGCATCTATTGAATAGAAATGCATAAAATCATCACTAGATTGCATAGATAAAAACTTCTTAGTTTTATAACATCACAAGGCTCAATAAGCATAAAACTTCCCTTAAAAATGCTGTATCCGCCAAAGTTCTTATGTATTAGAGATAGAATAAAACCTTCAGCACAAGTTTTTATATTTTAGAGTCAATGTATGACTGATACAATTATATTATATGCATCAGATGACCCCTTCTGAAAGTTTAAACACATGGAATTGCAACCTATCTGAGTAGATTGAAAAGAGACTAAAAATATACATGGGGTGGGTTTGGTGTTATCAACTGAAAAATTTCTATCACAAACTGAGTTATTGCACAGGCATAAAGACAAAGACATCAGCTGCATTCCCAAGGATGACTTGCATCATGTGATAAGAATCAGATCTTCCTATCAGAAAAATCATAGTGCTGGGTGTGTGCTTTAGGGGAGTAAATGAATTCTGTCTATCTGGAATTAGTGCCTCAAAGGTCAAACACATACTTACACAAAAACACACCTGGGCAAGAGACAGAGGCTAGAGTTGGACATCATTGACTGTTTACTATGAGCTATATACCTGCCTCAGATGCTTTTTATCTAACTTATTTCTCCTGATGAGTTAGTAGTTAAGAATATGTCTGCAACACAGGAGACAAGGGAGCTGCAGGAGATGCAGTCTCAATCCTTGGGTCAAGATGATCCCTTAGAGGAGGAAATGGCAACTCACTCCAGTATTCTTGCTTGGAAAATTCCATGGACAGAGGAGCCTGGAGGAGAAGAAAATCCTGCCAGAAAATCCCTGGCAGAGGAGCCACGGGATTGCAGAGTTGGACATGACTGAAAGCAACTGAGCACACAGCACACAGCCCTCAAAAAGTTAACTCTCACATCCATACATGATTACTGGAAAAATCATAGCTTTGATTAGACAGACCTTGGTTGACAAAGTCATGTCTCTGCTTTTTAATAAACTATCTAGGTTGGCATAGCTTTTCTTCCAACAAGCAAGTGTCTTTTAAATTCATAGCTATAGTCACCATCTGCAGTGATTTTGGAGACCAAGAAAATAAAGTCTCTCACTATTTCCATTGTTTCCCCATCTACTCGCCATGAAGTGATGGGGCCAGGGACTGGAATGCAAAAGTGGGAAGTCAAGAAACACCTGGAGTAACAGGCAAAATTGGCTTTGGAGTACAGAATGAAGCAGGGCAAAGGCTAATAGAGTTTTGCCAAGAGAACGCACTGGTCATAGCAAACACCCTCCTCCAACAACACAAGAGAAGACTCTACACATGGACATCACCAGATGGTCAACACCGAAATCAGATTGATTACATTCTTTGCAGTCAAAGATGGAGAAGCTCTATACGGTCAGCATAAACAAGACTGGGAGCTGACTGTGGCTCAGATCATGAGCTCCTTATTGTCAAATTCAGTCTTAAATTGAAGAAAGTAGGGAAAATCACTAGACCATTAAGGATGACCTAAATAAAATCCCTTACGATTATACGGTGGAAGTGACAAATAGATTTAAGGTACTAGATCTGATAGACAGAGTGCCTGATGAACTATGAATGGAGGTTTGACATTGTACAGGCGACAGGGATCAAGACCATCCCCAGGAAAAAGAAATGCAATAAAGTAAAATGGCTATTTGAGAATGGCTTACAAATAGCTGTGAAGAGAAGCAAAAAGCAAAGGAGAAAAGGTAAGGTATACCCATTGGAATGCAGAGTTGCAAAGAATAGCAGGGAGAGATAAGAAAGCCTTCCTCAGTGTTCAGTGCAAAGAAATAGAGGAAAACAATACAATGGTAAAGACTAGAGATCTCTTCAAGAGAATTAGAGATACCAAGGGAACATTTCATGAAAAAATGGGCTCAATAAAGGACAGAAATGGTATGGACCTAACAGAAGCAGAGATATTAAGAAGAGGTGGCAAAATACTCAGAAGAACTGTACAAACAAGATCTTCACGACCCAGATAATCACGATAGTGTGATCACTCACCTAGAGCCAAACATCCTGGAATGTGAAGTCAAATGGGCCTTAGGAATTATCACTATGAACAAAGCTTGTGGAGGTGATGGAATTCCAGTTGAGCTATTTCAAATCCTAAAAGATGATGCTGTGAAAGTGCTGCATGCAATATGCCAGCAAATTTGGAAAACTCAGCAGTGGCCACAGGACTGCAAAAGGTAAGTTTTCATTTCAATCCCAAAGAAAGGCAGTGCCAAAGAATGCTCAACTACTGCACAATTGCAGTCATCTCACACACTCGTAAAGTGATGCTCAAAATTCTCCAAGCGAGGCTTCAGCAATATGTGAACTGTGAACTTCCAGATGTTCAAGCTGGATTTAGAAAAGGCAGAGGAACCAAGATCAAATTGCCAACATCCACTGGATCATCAAAAAAGCAAGAGAGTTCCAGAAAAACATCCATTTCTGTTTTATTAACTATGCCAGAGCCTTTGACTGTGTGGATCACAATATACTGTGGAAAATTCTGAATGAGATGGGAATACCAGACCACCTTACCTGCATTCTGAGAAATCTGTATGCAGGTCAGGAAGCAACAGTTAGATCTGGACATGGAACAACAAACTGGTTCCAAATAGAAAAATGAGTATGTCAAGGCTGTATATTGTCACCCTGCTTATTTAACTTATATGTAGAGTACATCATGAGAAATGCTGGGCTGGATGAAGCACAAGCTGGAATGAAGACTACTGGGAGAAATATCAATAACTTCAGATATGCAGATGACATCACCTTTATGGAAGAAAGTGAAGAAGAACTAAAGAGCCTCTGGATGAAAATGAAAGAGGAGAGGGGGAAAGTTGGCTTAAAACTCAACATTCAGAAAACTAAGATCATGGCATCCAGTCCCATCACTTCATGGCAAATAGATGGGGAAACAGTAGAAATAGAGACTGACTTTATTTTGGGGGGCTCCAAAATCACTGCAGATGGTGATTGGTGGCATGAAATTAAAAGATGCTTACTCCTTGGAAGGAAAGTTATGACCAACCTAGACAGAATATTAAAAAGCAGAGACATTACTTTGCCAACAAGGGTCCATCTGGTCAAAGCTGTGGTTTTTGGAGGAGTCATATATGGATTTGAGAATTGGACTGTAAAGAAAGTTGAGTGTCAAAGAATTGATGCTTTTGAACTGTGGTGTTGGAGAAGACTCTTGAGAGTCCTTTGGACTGCGAGGGGATCCAACCAGTCCATCCTAAAGGAGATCAGTCCTGTGAGTCATTGGAAGGACTGATGTTGAAGCTTAAACTCCAATACTTTGGCAAGTATTTGCATCCAATACTGATGCAAAGAACTGACTCATTTGAAAAGACCCTGATGCTAGGAAAGATTGAAGGCAGGAGGAGAAGGGGACGACAGAGGATGACATTGCTGGATGGTATCACCAAGTCAGTGGACATGGGTTTGGGTAGACTCCAGGAGCTGGTGATGGTCAGGGAGGCCTGTGTGCTATGGTCCATGGGGTCTCAAAGAGTCGGACATGACTGAGTGACTGACTGAATTGAACTGATGGGACCAGATGCCAGGATCTTCGTTTTTTGAATGTTAAGTTTTAAGCCAACTTTTTTACTAGTTTCTTTCACTTTCATTAAGAGGATCTTTAGTTCCTCTTCACTTTCTGCCGTAAGAGTGGTATCATCTGCATATCTGAGGTTATTGATATTTCACCCAGCAATCTTGATTCTGGCTTCTGCTTCATCCAGCTGGCTCTTCACATGATGTGCTCTGCATGTAAGTTATATAAGCAGGGTGACAAAATATAGCTTTGACGTTTTCCTTTCCTAATCTGGAACCAGTTCATTGTTCCATGTCCGTTTCTAACTGTTGCTTCTTGACCTGCATACAGATTTCTCAGGAGGCAGATCAAATGGTCTGGTATTCCCATCTCTTGAAGAATTTTCCACAGTTTATTGTGATCCACACTGTCAAAGGTTTTAGCATGGTTAATGAAGCAGAAGCAGATGTTTTTCTGGAATTCTCTTGCCTTTTCCATGATCCAATGCATGTTGGCAATTTGATCTCTGGTTCCTCTGCCTTTTCTAAATGCAGCTTGAATATCTGGAATTACTCAGTTCATGTACTTTTGAAGCCTAGCTTGGAGAATTTTGAGCATTACTTTACTAGCATGTGAGATGACTGCCATTGTGCGGCAGGCTGAGCATTCTTTGGCATTGCCTTTCTTTGGGATTGGAATGAAAACAGGACCTTTTCTAGTCCTGTGGCCACTGCTGAGTTTTCCAACTTTGTGGCATATTGAGTGCAGCACTTTCACAGCATCATCTTTGAGGATCTGAAATAGCTCAACTGGAATTCCATCCCTTCCAGTTGCTTTATTTGTAGTGATGCTTCCTAAGGCCCACTTGACTTCATACTCCAGGATGTCTGGTTCTAGATGAGTGATCACACCATCGTAGTTATCTGGGTCATTAAGATCTCTTTTGTATAGTTCTTCTGTGTATTCTTGCCACGTTTTCTTTATATTTTCTACTTTTGTTAGCTTCATACCATTTCTGTCTTTTTTGAGCCCATTTTTTCATGAAATGTTCCCTTGGTATCTCTAATCGTCTTGAAGAGCTCCCTAGTCTTTCCCTTTCTATTCTTTTCCTCTATTCTTTACATTAATCACTTAGGAAGGCTTTCTTATCTCTCCTTGCCAATCTTTGGAACTCTGCATTCAAATTGATATATCTTTCCTTTCCTCCTTTTCCTTTGGATTCTCTTCTTTTCTCAGAGATTTGTAATGCCTCCTCAGACAACCAGTAAATGACAAGTCCAGATTTCTAACACAAGTCTATATGACACCAAAGTATAAGCTCCTAAATGCTATGCTAATTACTATTCTAATTATCATTAAGGAGCAGTGCATTCAAAGACGTTCCTGCCTTGCTGGAATTCTGTAAAGAAAGGTAGAAGACAGATTCCTTACAATGAATTTTGTCTGCTGTAAATAAAACAAAGGCAGCAGTCTTCATGCAGCCAAGAATAAGCAAGCTGGTATTCACTTTGAGAAGGGGTGAAATGGAAGCATACCTGGGTGACAGCAAGAGCACCTTGACTTTTATCTCAGTTAGTACCAGATCAGCTTTACCTGTTCTTCGGCCCAAAGGACCCCACCCTGAAGTATTCATTAGGACAGTCCTTCACTTTGGCAGCAAGAGACTTTACAAAACATTGAGGTTTTTCAATATTGGCAACCTCTCCAAGGGTGGAAATGAAAGCCAGAATAATGTAAAGTTTTCTTTAGAGAAATACTAAAATACACCTGTTAAGGTTACCTGAAATTAACAGACATAACCATACCTACTTGTATCATTAGGCTTTGGGATAATTATAAATCAGAAAAACTAAGTAAAAAAGCCTCAATAAGCATAAAAATCTCAAATTATTTTTGAGATCTCTAATTAAAGAGCAAGCAGTTAAAAAAATTACTGTGTAAAATTTCCAAGTTGAAATGGGAGCAGCCTGTATTAATTTAACATTTTTCAGACGTCCCTATTCTCATAGTTAAGCATGTATATTTCTTTTAAGTTTTGGAAACCTAATCCATGAATGTGAGAATAGAAACATGGATTATCTATGATGAATGAATATAGCTTTCTTGAATTCAAATAACTGTTGGTAAGAATCACACATAGAATGTGGTAAAATGAACACAGCAACCCCTCCTTCTGTTTTAATAATGTGGCTAAAAGAAAATCAGAACATAAAATTAAAAATAGAGGTGTTATCAAAAGAATGAAACTGGACTTCTATCTTACACCACTCACAAAAATTAACTCAAAATGGATTAGAGACTTAAATGTAAGATCTGCCACTGTCAATCTCTCTTAAGATAACTAGAAAAACATCATTCTGACTTTGGTCTGGCCAATGATTTTTTTTTAATATGACACCAAAAGCCAGACAACAGAAACAAAAATAAACAAGTGGGTCAGCATCAAACTAAAAAGCTTCCTTTCACAAAGAAAACAATCAGGAAAATGGAAAGGCAGCCTACAGAATGAGAGAGAATATTTACAAACCACATATCCAATAAAATATGTAAATAAGAAATTCACACAACTCAGTTAAAAAAAAAACAAAAACTAGTAACTTGAATAAAAAATAGGCAAAAGACCTGAACAGAGATTTCTCCAAAGAAGACATACAAGTTGTTAATAGGTACCAATCAAGATTGCTGGGAGAAATATCAATAACCTCAGATATGCAGATGACACCACTCTTACGGCAGAAAGCAAAGAAGTACTAAAGAGCCTCTGGATGAAAGTGAAAGAGGAGAGTGAAAAAGTTGGCTTAAAACTCAACATTCCAAAAACTAACATCATGGCATCTAGTCCCATCATTTCATGGCAAATAGATGGGGAAACAGTGGAAACAGTGAGAGACTTTATTTTTTTTAAGATTACAAAATCACTGCAGATAGTGACTGCAGCCATAAAATTAAAAGATGCTTGCTCCTCAGAAGAAAAGCTATGACCAACCCAGACAGCATATTAAAAAGCAGAGACATTTTGCCAACAAAGGTCCTTCTGGTCAAAGCTATGGTTTTTCCAGTAGTCATGTACGGATGTGAGAATTGGACCATAAAGAAAGCTGAGTGCTGAAGAACTGATGCTTTTGAACTGTGGTGTTGGAGAAGACTCTTGAGAGCCCCTTGGACTGCAAGGAGATCCAACTAGTCCATCCTAAAGGAAATCAGTCCTGAATATTCATTGTAAGATCTGATGCTGAAGCTGAAAGTTCAATCCTTTGGCCACCTGATACAAAGAACTGACTCAGTGGAAAAGACCCTGATGCTGGGAAAGATTGAAGGCAGGAGGAAAAGGGGACAACAGAGGATGAGATGGTTGAATGGCATCACTGACTCTATGGACATGAGTTTGAGTAAGCTCCGGGAGTTGGTGGACAGGGAACTGGCATGCTGCAATCCATGGGGTCACAAAAAGTTGGACACGTCTGAGTGAGTGACTGAACTGAATTTAACCGGACCTGAAAAGGTGCTCAACATTGCTAATCATGAAGGAAATGAAAATCTAAACCACAAGAAGGTGTTACTTCATGCATTAAGATGACTCTTATAAAAAAGCTAAGAGATAGGTGTTGATGAGGATGTAGAGAAAGGGGAACCCTTTTTGTACTGTTGGTTGGACTGTAAATTGGTGCAACCACTATGGAAAACAGCATAGAGGATTCTAAAAATAAATGTAAAATAAAGCCAACGTATGATTCAGCAGTCCCACTTCTGGGTACATATCTAAATGAAACAAAACATCCATATCTTGAAGAGATGTCTGCACTTCCACATTCATTGTAGCATTATTCACATTAACAAAGATATATCAAACTTGAGAGTCTGTTAATGGATGACTGGATAAAGAAGATGTGTGCATGCATACACACACAAACAAACAAACAATGGAACATGTTACTCAGCCATGAGAGAGAAGGAAATCCTGCTAGTCGAAACAACACGGATGAACCTAGAGGACATTATTCTGACTGCAATAAGCCAGAGTGAGAAAGGCAAATACTATGTTGTCTCACTTAGCTCTGGAATCTTAAAAAAAAATTAAAAAGTCAAATTCATAGAAACAGAGACTAGAACAATAGGTACCCGGGACTGGGGGAGTGTGTTTGGGAGAGATAGGGAGATGGTGGTCAAAGGGTGCAAACTTTCAATTATAAGATGCATGCAAGTGTGCTAAGTTGCTTCAGTTGTGTCTGACTCTTTGTGACCCAAAGGACTGTAGCCCACCAGGCTCCTCTGTCCATGGGATTCTCCAGGCAAGAATGCTGGAGTAGGTTGTCATGCCCTCCTTCTGGGGATCTTCTGGACCCAGGGATTGAAACCTCGTTTCTCATGTCTCCTGCATTGGCATGCAGGTTCTTTACCCCTAGTGCCTCCTGGGAAGTCCTCAGTGATGAGTAAATTCTAAAGCAGGAGGCAGAACCCCCTCAGACTTCAGACAATGCTATTAAGTACAAAGATACAATAAATTAAATGGTGTGGTACGGGTACAAAAACAGAGAGCTCAGAAATAAACCCACACACCTACAGTCAATTAATCTTTGACAAAGGAGGTAAGTATATACAATGGGAAAAAGTCTCTTCAGCAAGTGATGTTGGGCAAGTTGGATAGCTGCTTATAAACCAATACACAAAAATCATACCACACACAAAAATAAACTCAAAGAGGCTTAATGACTTAAATATAATATGACACCATAGGGAAAACATTCTCTGAGATAAATTATACCAATGTTTTCTAAAGTCAGGCTCCCAAGGCAGTAGAAATAAAAGCAAAAATTAAAAAATGGGAACTAATCAAACTTACAAGCTTTTGCACAGTAAATGAAACCATAAAAAAAAATGAAAAGACAACCCTCAGAATGAGAGAAAATATTGGCAAATGATGCAACCAACAAGAACTTAATTTCCAAAATACATAAATAGCTCATAAAACTCAATAACAACAATGGGAAAAAAAATTGAAAAAATGGGCAGAAGACCTAAATACACATTTCTCCAAGAAGAAATTCAGATGGCTGATGAAAAGATGCTCAACACCACTAATTACTAGAGAATCCAAATCAAAACTACAATTGAGGTACCACCTCACACCACTCAGAGTGGACATCATTAAAACATCTACAAAAAACAAAAGCTGGAAGGGGTATAGAGCAAAGGGTATCCTCCTGTACTGTTCATAGGATGTATGAATGGTAATGTATGAATGTGAGCTGGTGCAGCAGATGTTAGCTATTATATATAGAATGGATGAACAAGGTTCTACTGTATATCACAGGAAACTATATTTAATACCCTATGGTAAATCATAATGGAAAAGAATGTACATATATGCATAACTGAATCACTTTGTTGCCCAGCATAAATTAACACAACATTGTAAATAAACTGTACTTCAATTAAAAAATATGAGTAATTCTATAGATCTAATGTACAGCACAGTGACTACAGGTAATAATACTGTATTGCACACTTGAAATTTGGAAAAGACAATGAATCTTAAGAGTTCTCACCACAAAATAGAAAAAAAAAGGTAACTGTGTAAGGTGATTAATTAACATTAATGTGGTCACATTTCAGAGCATCAACGTATATCAAGTTGCCACATCATACCATTTAAATACATATAATTTTGTTTGCTGATTGCATGCATGTGCATCCATGTTAAGCCACTCAGTCATGTCCGACTCTGTGTGACCCCATGAACTGTAGCCCGCCAGGCTCCTCTGTCCATGGGATTCTCCAGGCAAGAATACTGGAGTGGGTTGCCATGCCCTCCTCCAGGGGACCTTCCTGACCCAAATTTGTTGATTATATCTCAATAAAGCTGGAGGAAAAAAAGAAACAGCTTTCACGGACAAATAGAAATTTTTGCATATTTTTCTCTATCATTTTTTCTATCATTCTCTATAGGTCAAGTTCTGCATTATGAAGTATTCTGTGAACACACTGATTAATAATAAGAAATTGGTATTACTTGTGCAATACTTAAAATGTACAGATTGCATTGCTATGAGATAGCTAGCATTTATGGCACTAGAAAAATAGTATCACCCAGATGTAGCTCTATCACCTATTAAACTATTCTGTGGTAATCTTTTTTCTAAAATTGTGAGCAGATAGTTGGAAATTAAAATTAGGAATTAAGAGATAGCATGTCCAATTTCAAAGCTGTTGCCTCTCTGATATGAAACAACCTCTACCTTTTATATGCTTGTAAACCTGACATCAAAATATTTTATCCTAGTTAAAGCCATATTTTCTTTTTCAAGTAATATTTTAGAGTTTTATCAGAATAGTTACTATGAAAAGCTTGCTGATCCCCAAATCTGAACTGTTTTGAAAAGTATAAATGATATACTTAATACACATAATTGCCAATTTCCCAGAGAAGGCAATGGCACCCCACTCCAGTACTCTTGCCTGGAAAATCCCATGGAAGGAGGAGTTTTGTAGGCTGAAGTCCATGGGGTTGCTAGGGGTTGGACACAACTGAGCAACTTCATTTTCACTTTTCACTTTCATGCATGGAGAAGGCAATGGCAACCCACTCCAGTGTTCTTGCCTGGAGAATCCCAGGGACCGGGGAGCCTGGTGGGCTGCCGTCTATGGGGTTGCACAGAGTCGGACATGACTGAAGCGACTTAGCAGCAGCAGCCAATTTTCATTTCTTGTTTTACAACAGGTTATTAAACAATCATGGAGAAATAAAATATAATTAATAATTTATTTTTAAAATAAAGTTATTAAGGAAAATGAAAGTGCTATATTCCTATTTCAGATATTAAAGTTCTGACTTAGATAAGTAAGATTTAATCACAAGTAAATGCCAATTAAATATTTACTGTTTGGTAAATTTTTTGTGGTGAGGAAGCCAAAATGATCTGAAAATACCCAAAGAATGCTCATTGGGATTCCTGGATGCAGCTAGAGATTATCATATTAAGTGAAGTAAGTCAGAAAGAAAAAGACAAATACCACATGATATCACTCTCATGTAGAATCTAGAATATGACACAAATGACCCTATCTATGAAATGGACACCTACAGTCATAGAGAACAGACCTGTGGTTGCCAAGGTGAGGGCAGGGGAGGTGAGGAAGGTTGGATTTGATTAACTTCTAAACTCAGTAACTCCTTCACAGCTGAAGTTGCTCAGGCTAGTCTTATATTTACCTGTCTTTTGTGAACTATTTCAGGACAAACATTCCTGGAACTTTACCAAAAGACTAGGAACTCTCCCTAAAAAAATAAAAGATACCCCAAAGCAAAGTATTCCAACACAGATTTCAAATGATTCATCAAAATATTTCTGTTATTAATAATTTTTGTTAATAATACATTTCTGACATCTATTATATGTCTTTCACAGGCTTACAGTCTGCGTAGCAAATTCAGGGTATATATATATATATATGTGTGTGTGTATTTTTTTTAGAAGTCAGTAAAAACTCTTTATAAGTGAGAGTTCAGATAGTGAAGATACAGCAAAATGAAGAAATTTATTTCATAATTATCCTCAGTGTTCAGAGAGTGTGAAGCAAATTGTAAAGTGACCAAACAAATGATAGTCTCCTGCAGAATTATCTTAAAAGTCGTGAATAAGGCAATGACTCATAGACTCCTACCTCTCACTTTATTATTTCAAACAATATATGTAGCACAAAGAGAACTTCCATCTAGTGGTCAACAGAAAACCAGAAATCCAATGTTTGTTCTGATAAGAAGTGCCTCTTTTCTCTAATCTGAAGTGTTTACAGAGGGAAAGTTTCTTCTTTCTAGTTAATTATGATCTAATAGCCAGTAGAGTACTTTGCATAAGCTAATATGCAACAACACTATTTTAAAAATCCCAGTAGAACTGATTAATTAGTTCTCTCATTTAAAGGCTTTAATCAGGCTATTTTTCAAAGCAGAAACAAGAAGTGTACTATGTCAAGTGTGTTGATTATAAAGAAATTGTGTATAAAGAAATCATGTACTACTCTAAATAGAAATAAATGTACCGGAACAGAACACCCAGAGGTAGAGTACCATGTCAACCTTGGCCTTACCCTTTGATTTCAAGGCTTCTAATACCTTTGAATCAGCTGTTACATCACTCACTAGCTTGATTTCAATACTTTGGGTAGTCAGTTGGAGCAACTTTTCGAAAAGACGTTGACCCTAGAAAAAACATTCAGAACCAAAGTCAGAAAACCTAAAATTATGCTGTTTTAAATAGGAATAAATAAACATTGAAAATTAAAACTATTCATTCAAATTTTAAAAGGCAAGCACTCAGCACTTGGTATTCATGGAAAATTTTTTCAAAAGAGTTTATAGAAATATAGTAGTAGTACAAACACAGATCACATTGGTTTTTTGAGTACTGTGCAACTCAACAGTTATTGCAATAATCATTTCAATGCTACAATACAAATCTACTCTTTTTTTTTTTTTTTACTTTTTCATGAACTCTATCTACACATGAAGAGGCAGAGAATATTAAACAGTTGTGACTGAGCCCAGAAAGACCCAGATTCCAGCTGATTTTCCAATTTACAAATTGTTTCTTAATTTACTCACTTTCTCAGTGAAATGTTGATAATATTAATGTTTACTTTTAAGGGTTTTTGTGAGGATTAAGGGCTAGCAGTAGGTAAGTATCCTTTAAGTGTTAGCCATTATGGGGGGTATCATGACTACTTATCCAGTGTTAGTTGCTCAGTCATGTTCGACCCTTTGTGACCCCACGGACTGGAGTCCTCCAGGTTTCCCTTGTGGCTCAGCTGGTAAAGAATCTGCCTGTAATGTGGGAGACCTGGGTTCAATCCCTGGGTTGGGTAGATTCCCTGGAGAAGGGAAAGGCTACCCACTCCAGTATTCTGGCCTGGAGAATTCCATGGACTATATCGTTCATAGGGTCACAAAAAGTTGGACACAAGTGAGTGACTTTCACTTTCACTACTTATCGGGGATTTATCTAAATTCACTTCCTCATTTCAAACTTATGTTTTATTGAATTCAACTAGAAATCTATAATTATTACCCTCGTCTAAAATGAACTGAAAAAAAATTAAAGGTTTTATTTATTAGATTTCACAAACATAATTTTTATAGTAAAAAATAAATTATTTTTTAATCAGCCTCAGGGAGACTCTGCATAGTGACGGGTTTATTACATCATCGCAGGTGAGTGGATTGCAACATTATCCTGTTTATTTTCTCTTTTCATAGACTCCATAGTGTATTCATAGACTCCTTCTCCTTATCATAAGAGAAGGTCTTCCTTTATTGGCGTTTCAGGTTTGTGTTATTTGGCCACAGACTCAAATGCCCTCATAGGCTAAACAGGCAATAAGGCTTTGGTCTTAATGGCCCCCAAGTAGTAAGGTTGTATCTTACTTTGATTAGAATAGAGTATTGATAATGATTATGGAGAAAGAGAATTTGAAGACTGAGAAGTAAATGGATGGAATGTAGATGCAGAGCAGTGATTCTTGCAATTGGGCCTTAGAAAAGAAAGAGACCAAAGATGCATAATCCAGCCATCTCCTGCCTGAAGCTGGTGCAGTACAGCCTATGATCCAAAATCCCTAGATGTTAGAGGATGGAGGAGTTGCACCCTGTGCCAGGCATGGAAATTTCCTTTTTTTCTAACCATTCTGGTAAAGGTTGCCCCGAGTGGAACTCATCAAAAGTGACCAAAGTTGGGCTTCCCTGGTAGCTCAGTGGTAAAGAATCCACCTGCCAATGTAGGAGACACGACTTTGATCCCTGGTCGGGAAAATCCCACAACTTTGATCCTTGGTCGGGAAAGATAACCATAGAGTGAGCCTTGTTTGAGAGCCTGGGAACCACAACTGTTGAACCCATGTGCCACAGCTACTGAAGCCTGCAAGCCCTAGAGCCCATCCTCTTCAACAAGGGAAGCTACTGCAATCAGGAGCCTGCACACAGCAGCTAGAGAGTAGCCTCCATTTCCCCCAAGTAGAGAAAAGCCTGCATGCAGCAATGAAAACTCAGCGCAGCCAAAAATAAATAAATAAATAAAATGGTGAGAACCAATAAGCCTTAAAAAAAGTGACCAAATTACTCTACATGCAGAACTTGGAGGCAGCCTCCTTACAAAGTAGGTCTTCCTATAAGGGATGTCGAATGAGGGCATTAGGTAGTTGCAAATTGCTTTTTAAATAAAGAAGTAAGAGGGGAGAGGGAGAGAGAGAGAAAGAGATATAAGGAGGCAGAGGGAGATGGATAGGGAAAAAACAGTTGCTGATTTGCTAATTTCAGGGTTTATATACATTTCAAATTTACTATGGGCTTGGCAGTGAGAGGCTCAGACAATGGATGGACGGGAAGATACCCTTGGAGGGACTTTGTGGGGCTTTCTGCTGAGCTGCCTGCCACCAGCGTGACCTCCTCTCTGTTAGCTTTGTCACTCTGCCAAGTTGCTATACTCTTGTCACACACCCTTGAAGGCTGGCTGATGCCTGCAGAGCCCAGATTTCTAGAGCCTAGATGCATGGTTATCTCATAGTCACATACATGTTTGTATTTTTCACTTTCACTCAGAGAAAGGCCATATGTACTTTGTGTGTTCTGTGAGTCCTCATGGTTAGTGAGCCAGGATTTTTAAACAAATGTTTTTGTTGTTGTTCTTAGTTAACAATATATTTAGCAAAAATGAAACATAGGAAATCTTCTAACCTATCTGTATTTCTGGCTGTGTGCTTAAACTGATTCCCACTGTGTTATTTTTGTGAGAATTAAAATGAAAACTGAAACTCTAAAAGCTAGTAGGAGGGTTCTGGAAGGGGAACATATGTATACCCATGTAAAACCAACACAATAAAGTAAAGTAAAGAAAATTAAATAAAGTAAAGAAAATTAAAAATAAATAAATAAATAAAAGCTAGTGGCAGACAGTGGCAGACTATCATTAAATAAACCTTATTTTTCTCCCCCTGATAGCTCAGGGAAGCCCTTTTCCCTCAGCCATGTCCGACTTTGCAACCTCATGGACTATACAGTCCATGGAATTCTCTAGGCCAGAATACTGGACTGGGTAGCCTTTCCCTTCTCCAGGGGATCTTCCCAACCCAGGGATCGAACCCATTACCATATGAGCCACCAGGTAAGCCCAAGAATACTGAAGAGGATAGCCTATCATATGTGCTAATTACTTACACCAAGGATTCTTAAAATTTTTAATTACAGTGCTCACTTGTAATGAACTTGTGCTGGGGTAGAATTTCTATACCTGGGCTTGAGGCAGAACTTCTATTAAATTTCTCCTGTTTTCAATGTCTTACCTCCCAGTCCACACATTATTGCTAAGACATTCAAAATATAATTATTTTAAAAGGTATTAAACAATTGTTCTGTGCTGAGATCTGCAGGAAGGACTACTGCTTTCTGAGTTAAATTTGCTCATCATGTTTTCATAAAGGAATAACAAAAACCCCTTTGGCTTTTAAACATCAGTAGTTTAAAGACTTGATCTTTCTTGTGAGAAACATCAGCCAACATTTTAAACTCAAATAAATCATCTTGAAGATAGCTAGTGGCTCAGGCACATTGACCTACTTTAAGCCTTTTTTTTTATATATATATATCTGCTAAAACCTTATGATAGACAGTATGGTCCTGGAGAGGGAGGGAGTGGTACCCCAAGGACAGAGATCCAGTTCAGCCCCTCTGTGACTCTGAAGAGACTGCTT
Source organism: Antilocapra americana (assembly GCA_007570785.1). Classification (NCBI taxonomy): domain Eukaryota; kingdom Metazoa; phylum Chordata; class Mammalia; order Artiodactyla; family Antilocapridae; genus Antilocapra; species Antilocapra americana. Next base: position 2,032,883 of record ML663559.1, read on the forward strand.
AACCCAAGAGAATAGAGGTTATAAATCCTGCCAGTTTCTGTTGACCCAAAACAACTCAAGGGCAGGATAAAATTTCACAATAAAATGTGAAGGGGGAAAAAGAAAAATACCGAAGAGAAATCAGAATAAAGTCATACTCTGTAAGATTAATTCTGGAGATGATATAGAATATGGCGATGGTTTTCATACTTGTTTTAACAGTTCAACTCTTCATTTAAATGAAAACTTAAGCTAAGCATCTCCATCAATCCATCTCTGTCCTCTTGTGCATTTACCTAGGGCTCCACAGAAAACAACTGTAAAATCACTGAACTTTACCCCTTTATCATACTTAGGTATGATGAGGAATCATCAGAATACTGAAATTGAGAATGTCAGAGCTGGAAGATATCTTTGAGGTCAATAATCTACCAATCTCCCCGCTTTATAGATAAGGATACTCAGGCCCAAGAAAATTAAGTGATATGCTGATTCACTATAATTTTCTCTACATGACCATTTTATGTTAAAGGGGTATTCTTTCTTTCAGAAGGGGTATTCTGAAAGAAAGTTACATCCAAGTCTCTTCCTCTCCTTTCTCTCCCAGCTCCAGTATATCCAACTCCTCTGAACTAAGCAGTCCTGGGGCTGGAAGACATTTAATAACCAGCAGAGTCAGGTTCTGGATACCAACGTGCCTGCAGAGTTAGTCCCTGTCTAACACGAGTGACCGAGTGCTCCTGTTCTCCAGCAGACTACACAGGAGCTGGGGCAGATCTCGAGGCCTGGGGCTGGGAATGTGAAGTGTTACAGGAGGCAGTGGGTGGGGGAAGATGTTCTCCAATTGACCTGTGATAGACAGGTTAACCATCTAATACAGCCCCTCCTTCGCCTGAAAGAAAGCCATTAATAAGCTGATAAAATCAAATACCACCACACTTAAGAGGATCCAGCAAGAGAGATGCTTGGACACAATGGGCACTGGCCACTCAAGAAGACAGGAGGTGGAGCTAAGACACAATATGAGCACTCAAGGACAGTCAGGCATGGCTGGACTAACACTCTACAATTTCAGAGCTAAGTTAGAAAAGTAACTAAAGAATACTGCTGAGACCCAGATCAGTGGCCCAAAGATGAAATGGAAGAAATATCTCAAAGTACAGAAAAGCAGGCACACACACATAAACGGAAACATATGGTGACAAGGGGAAAAAAAGGAGATGGATAAATTGAAGATCTATACCATGTGGTTAGGGCTTCCCAAGTGGTGCTAGTGGTAAAGAACCTGCCTGCCAATACAGGAGACATGAGAGGCAGGGGTTCAATCCCTGGATCGGGAAGATCCCCAGGAGGAGGGCATGGCAACCCACTCCAGTATTCTTGCCTGGAGAATCCTATAGACAGAGGAGCCTGGTGGGCTAAAGTCCATGGGGTCACAAAGAAGCAGCTTAGCTCACACACACACATCATGTGGCTAATAGATGTATTGGAAGAGAAAAAGAGACAAAAAGGAGGGGCTTTCAATAAAATAAGAAAAATGTGTCTAACTTGAGGAAAGATATAGATTTATATGTCAAAAGATAATTGAAGACAGAGGCAAATATAATGTGGAAAGTCACAGATAGGTACATTCCATAAAATTAATCAACACCAAGGAAAGAGAGGAATTCTTACAAACTCCTGGCCGAAAACAAAACAAAACAAAAAGGTAACTATTAAGGAAAATGGATCAAATTAGCATGGAGCTAAATATTGGCAACACTAAACCAGCATTAGGTGGTGAGAGACTATGGAAGAAAGAGTGAAGCCCAGGAGTGTTTTACCTAGTCAAGAATTTTACTGCCAGCATGAAAGAAAAAAATATTTTCAGATATATACAGGTTTAGAGACTGTATTACTATATAAGGAAAATATGCAATGAAGGGCTCTAACCAAATAGTAAACAACACTAAAAGCCAAGAAGGAAGATGATGGGAAGAAATAGTTGGTTAGCGGTGTAATATGGATATGTGTTTGATGTATTTGCTAATTAAGAATTCTTAGAAGAGACACATTTTAGGAGAAGACCAACTAAGAATCTACTGCATGCATTCCCTGTAAAGGTGCTATTACCCTAAAGGGACTAACAATTGATTCTTTCCTGTGTGAGAATAGAGATGTCTGTGAAAATGAAAGTCACACTTTTTATTAATAAAACACAGATACACATACAGTAAATATGTAATATATCTGTGGTATTAAATTTTTTGATGGGAAGGATTAGGAAAAATATGTTTAAAAAGAGCAAGCCTACCCGGCTAGCGAACGTAAAGTGAAGTCGCTCAGTCATGTCCGACTCTTTGCGACCCCATGGACTGTAGCCTACCAGGCTCCTCCGTCCATGGGATTTTCCATGACATACAGAGATGCTTTATGTCAACAAGCAAAGCACAACGCAAAGCAATAACAAGATCTCTCTTTGTACTCAAAGAGACTGAGAAATAATTTACAAGGGGCAGAATATTCTCTTGTCAACAATTTTGGGAAAGAGTATTCTAACATTCTGCTTTTCTTCCACTCAGGAATCTCATATCTAGAGGCCCATCCCAAAGAAACAAAGGCAACAAAATGTGTGTGTGCGCGCGCTTACGATTATATAAGTACAAACACACACATGGGATGAAAAGTTTAAATCAGGACTTTTCTGATGGTCCAGTGGTAAAGAGTCTGCCTGCCAATACAGAGGACACAGGTTTGAGCCCTGGTCCAAGAAGATTCTGTATGCCTTCTAAGCCCATGCATCATAATTACTGAACCCAAGCCCTAGAGCCTATGTTTTGCAGCTACTGAAGCCCCTGTGCCCTAGAGTCTGTGCTCCACAGCAAGAGAAGCCACCACCAGGGGAAGCCTATACACCCAAACTAAAGGGTAGCCCCACTCATTGCAACTAGACAAAGCCAACATGCAGTGCAATGAAGACCCAGTGCAATCAAACATTTTTGGTACTACATTTACTGGAAAAAAGTTGTTTATAGTTTAGCATGCTTACTAAAATTTTCTTATTTATCTATTATATTTACTGAAATATTCAAGGTCTGCCAGGGGTCTGAACACAGATATGTGACTGACATATATTTGTCAGTGTCAACTTTTACTCTCAAATACTCTCAAGACAAAGAAAAGTGTCTTTTGAGCAAATTCATTTACTGGATGCATGCTATGTACCAGGGACCTTAATATGTGTTGGAGATACATGATAATAAGAAAATACAGCCCGATGAGTCAGATCGTAGGTGGACAAGGTATAGACCTGGAGGAAGTACAGCAAGAACACTAATAAGCCAGTCCAAGACATGCAAGGAAAGTTCCCTCAAGAGGAGGAAGAAAAAATATTCTGGATGGAGATCTGTGGCAGGGACCTAAGTAGGAGCACATCATGAAGGGTCTTGTAAGCCAGAGCAAAGTGTCTACACATCATCTGAAAAGAAGTGTGGACCCCTGAAGGATTTTGTCTAGAGAAGGGCATAGTCAAATATTTGTTCTGAAAGAAAACTCTTGACTATATTAGGCAGCCAATTTAGAGCAATGTTTACCAGGGTTTCTAATAGCATGGAAAGATATTTATGGTGTGACATTAAGTTCAAAATTAAGATACAAGTTTCTTTATATGAGCCCATATATGTAATTATGCATAAAATAACCATTACAAAATGTTTGCTGATGATCACATGGATGATTTTGTTCTCTTTCATTTCTCTGTAATTTCCAGGTTTTTTCTTTTATAGTAAGGAACTATTAGTATTCCACAGGGTCACAAAGAGTTGGACACAACTGAGCAACTGAACAACAACAAAATTAATATTCTAATGGGAAAAAAATCCAACCTATTCTTTTTAAAAGAAATTTCCCCAAACATAAATTGACCATAGGAAAGTGAAAGTCTAGAGAGAAAATAGCATATAGGCAAACAAAACTAACATAAGACAATTTAAAAGAAAAGTTATTATTTAATGAAAACATTAATAATTGAGAAGAATCTCTTTGGATTCATGATTTATTCATGTCTCTTTGATTGGATTCTAAAAGAATCAAAGAGGTTAAACTCTTGCTAATCATAGTGTTTATGAGTTTATATCTCAATGATGATTTCCCTTGGAAATATACTGGAAAGCAAGCAAGAATATAATTAGAATTATTCAACAGATGGGGAAGCAAAAAACATAGAGAAGCAGCAGGAATTCACTAAGAAACAGAGAGGACCAGAATGAGTCCCACATTTGTAGAAATTAAATTCCTCTTTTAATTTTACACAGTAATCATGTTGGATTCTAGCATAGTATAAAGCACCCAGTGAGAACTCATTATTTGTTACTATAATTAAACTGACTTGAACCAGATTTGTAGTGTGTACCCAAATAAGTCAATGTGAACAACATTCATGAATTTAGTAATAAACACTAACATAGGCAATAAATGGTCAAAGATTATTCTCTGCCCTTTATACGTATTAACTAATTTAATCTATACAATCACCTATGAGGTAGGTTCTGTTATCACCTTGATTTTGCTGATGAGAAAACTGAGGCACAGAGAGTTCAGCATCTAACTCAAAGTCACACAGCTGATAAGTAGATAAAAAGAAATATAAGCTGTACTCCTGACTCTACAATCTGTCTACCACTGATAACTGCCTATCACTCACTGTCTAGAGACAGAATTCTGACTTAGGCATTTCGAAACAACCTTCTGGATCGTTAAACTTTCAAACATGCTATTTCCTAAATTGAGCAAATACTGTTAAATTTTTAAAATTATAGTTTTCCAAAATTAAATAATTGTGATACATCATCATGATTCACTGTAGAGCAGTAACTAATTAATTTCATATAAATACATTTCTTTAAGAAAGCCCAGAGATAAATCAATGCACCTATGGACACCTTATCTTTGACAAAGGAGGCAAGAATATACAACAGAGAAAAGAGTCTCTTTAACAAGTGGTGCTGGGAAAACTGGTCAACCACCTGTAAAGAATGAAACTAGAACACTTTTTAATGCCATACATAAAAATAAACTCAAAATGGATTAAAGATCTAAATGTAAGACCAGAAACTAAAACTCCTAGGGGAAAATATAGACAAAACACTCTCTGACATAAATCACAGCAAGGTCCTCTATGACCCGCCTCCCAGAGTAATGGAAATAAAGCCAAAACTAAACAAATGGGGCCTAATTAAACTTAAAAGCTTTTGCACAATGAAAGAAACTATAAGCAAGGTGAAAAGACAGCCTTCAGAGGGGGAGAAAGTAATAGCAAACAAAGCTACTGACAAATAATTAATCTCCAAATTTATAAACAGCTCATGCAGCTCAATACCAGAAAAATAAATGACCCAATCAAAAAATGTGCCAAAGAACTAAACAGACATTTCTCCAAAGAATACACAAACATGGCTAACAAATACATGAAAAGATGCTCAGCCTCACTCATTATCAGAGAAATGCAAATCAAAACCACAATGAGGTACCATTTCATGCGAGTCAGAATGGCTGCTATCAAAAAGTCTACAAACAATAAATGCTGGAGAGGGTGTGGAGAAAAGGGAACCCTCTTACACTGTTGGTGAGAATGCAAACTAGTACAGCCACTATGGAGAATAGTGTGGAGATTCCTTAAAAAACTAGAAATAGAACTGCCATACGACCCAGCAATCCCACTGCTAGGCATATGCACTGAGGAAACCAGAACTGAAAGAGACACGTGTACCCCAATGTTCATCACAGCACTGTTTATAATAACCAGGACATGGAAACAACCTAGATGTCCATCAGCAGATGAATGGATAAGAAGGTTGTGGTACATATACACAAGAGAATCTTACTCAGCTATTAAAAAGAAGGCATTTGAATCAGTTCTAATAGGAAGTGTTCAAACAGGAGATGGCAAAAGCGGACATTGACATTTTGGGAATCAGCAAACTAAAATAGACTGGAATGGGTGAATTTAACTCAGATAACTATTATATCTTCTATCGTGGGCAAGAATCCCTTGGAAGAAATGAAGTAGCTGTCATAGTCAACAAAAGGTTCCAAAATGCAGTTCTTGGGTGCAGTCTCAAAAACGACAGAATGATCTCTGTTTCCAAGGCAAACCATTCCATATCACAGTAATCCAAGTCTATGCCCTGAGCAGTAATGCTGAACAAGCTGAAGCTGAATGGTTCTATGAAGACCTACAAGACCTTCTAGAACTAACACCCAAAAAAGAAGTCCTTTTCATTATAGGGGACTAGAATGCAAACATAGGAAGTCAACAGATACCTGGAGTAACAGGCAAATTTGGTCTTGGAGTACAGAATTAAGCAGGGCAAAGGCTAATGGAGTTTTGCCAAGAGAACACACTGGTCATAGCAAACGCCCTATTCCAACAACACAAGAGAAGAATCTACACATGGACATCACCAGATGGTCAATACTGAAATCAGATTGATTATATTCATTGCAGCCAAAGATGGAGAAGCTCCATAGAGTCAGCAAAAACAAGACTGAGAGCTAACTGTGGCTCGGATCATGAACTCCTTATTGCCAAAATCAGACTTAAATTGAAGAAAGTGGGGAAAACCACTAGACCATTCAAGTATGATCTAAATCTAATCCCTTATGATTATACAGTGGAAGTGACAAATAGATTCGAGGGATTAGATCTAATAGAGTTCCTGATGAACTATGGATGGAGGTTCGAGACATTGTACAGAAGGCAGTGATCAAGACCATCCCCAAGAAAAAAGAAATGAAAAAAGGCAAAATGGTTGTCTGAGGAGGCCTTACAAATAGCTATGAAAAGAAGAGAAATGAAAAACAATGGAGAAAAGGAAAGATATACCAATTTTAATGCAGAGTTCCAAAGAATAGCAAGGAGAGATAAGAAAGCCTTCCTCAGCAATCAATGCAAAGAAATAGAGGAAAACAATAGAATGGGAAAGACTAGAGATCTCTTCAAGAAAATTAGAGATACCAAGGGAGATTTTCATGGGAAGATGGGCACAATAAAGGACAGAAATGGTATGGGCCTAACAGAAGCAGGAGATATTAAGAAGATGTGGCAAGAATACTCAGAACTGTACAAAAAAGATCTTCATGATCCAGATAATCATAATGGTGTGCCCACTCACTTGCTTAGAGGCAAACATCCCGGAATGTGAAGTCAAGTGGGCCTTAGGAATTATCACTACAAACAAAGCTAGTGGAGATGATGGAATTCCAGTTGAGCTATTTCAAATCCTAAAAGATGATGCTGTGAAAGTGCTGCACTCAATATGCCAGGAAATTTGGAAAACTCAGCAGTGGCCACAGGATGGGAAAAGGTCAATTTCCATTCCAATTCCAAAGAAAGGCAATGCCAAAGAATGCTCAAACTACCACACAATCGAATTCATTTCACACGCTAGCAAAATAATGCTTAAAATTATGCAAATGACGCTTCAGCAATACATGAACTGTGAACTTCCTGATGTTCAAGCTGGTTTTAGAAAAGGCAGAGGAACCAGAGATCAAATTGCCAATATCCTTTGGATCACTGAAAAAGTGAGAGCTCCATAAAAACATCTACTTCTGCTTTACTGACTATGCCAAAGCCTTTGTGTGGATCACAACAAACTATGGAGAATTCTTCAAGAGATGGGAATACCAGACCACCTGACCTGCCTCCTAAGAAATCTGTATGCTGGTCAAGAAACAACAGTTAGAAATGGACATGGAACAACAGACTGGTTCCAAATTGGGAAAGGAGTACATCAAGGCTGCATATTGTCATCCTGCTTATTTAACTTATATGCAGAGCACATCATGAGAAATGACAGACTAGATGAAGCACAAGCTGGAATCAAGATTGCTGGGTGAAAACCTCAGATATGCAGATGACACCACCCATATGGCAGAAAACAAAGAAGAACTAAAGAGCCTTTTGATGAAAGTGAAAGAGAAGAGTGAAAAAGTTGGCTTAAAGCTCAACATTCAGAAAACTAAAAGTATGGCATCTGGTCCCATCACTTCATGGCAAATAGCTGGAGAAACAGTGGAAACAGTGAGAGACTTTATTTTGGGGGGCTCCAAAATCACTGCAGATGGTGACTGCAGCCATGAAATTAAAAAATGCTTGCTCCTCAGAAGAAAAGTTATGATCAACCTAGACAGCATATAAAGCAGAGATATTACTTTGCCAAAAAGGGTCCGTCTAGTCAAAGCCGTGGTTTTTGCAGTAGTCATGTATGGATGTGAGAGTTGGATTATAAAGAAATCTGAGTGCCAAAGAATTGATGCTTTTGAACTGTGGTGTTGGAGAAGACTCATGAGAGTCCCTTGGACTGCATGGAGATCCAACCAGTCCATCCTAAAGGAAATTAGTCCTGAATATTCATTGGAAGAACTAATGGTGAAGCTGAAAGTCTAATCCTTTGGCCACCTGATGCAAAGAACTGATGCACTGGAACAGACTCTGATGCTGGGGAAGATTGAAGGCACGAGGAGAAGGAGACGACAGTGGATGAGATGGTTGGATGGCATCACCCACTCAGTGGACATAAGTTTGAGTAAACTCTGGGAGTTGGTGATGGACAGGGAGGCCTGGCATGCTGCAGTTCATGAGGTCGCAAAGAGTCGGATACGAGTGAGCGACTGAACTGAATGAGGTAGATGAAACTGGAGCCTATTATACAGAGTGAAGTAAATCAGAAAGAAAAACACCAACACAGTATATTAACACATATATATTGGAATTTAGAAAGATGGTAATGATGACCCTATATGCAAGACAGTAAAAGAGACACAGATATAAAGAACAGACTTTTGGACTCTGTGGGAGAAGGTGAGCGTGGGATGATTTGAGATAATAGCATTAAAACATGTATATTATCCTATGTAAAATGGACAACCAGTCCAAGTTCAAAGCATGAAACAGGGTACTCAAAGCTGGTACACTGGGACAACCCCAAGGGATATATGGGGAGGGAGGTGTGAGGGGGGTTTGGGATGGGGGGCACATGTACACCCATGGTTGATTCATGTCAATGTATGGCAAAAACCACCACAATATTGTAAAGTAATTAACTTCCAATTAAAATAAATTAAGTAATTTTTTAAAAGAACAGAAGGGAAAAAAAGATTCAGTCATAGCTCATTAATTATTTTTTTGGTTTCTTCCAGCAAACTCATAGAGTATAGGATTTTTTTGATCAATGAATTTGGTAGCTCTCCTAATAAGCCTTTGCCAAATCATATTTTCTGGCTTTTCCTAAACAGTCTTGATTTCACAAATTACATCATTTTATCCCATAAATTGGCAGTTAAGTTGTCCTAGAAATTCAATATTTCAGGGTCTAAACTCATCATCTAGACAGAACCCTTAGCTCAACTGAGTATTTTGATTAAATATGAAAATATAATTTTCATGGAACTGTAGACCACACCAGCCCTTAACATGACTGTGATGCAGAGGGAGGTCACTGCCTAGTTTCTTTTAGTACAGAAGGAAACAACTACCAAAAGATTGACAATACCCTGTGCAAGGTAGAAAAACAAAATGAGTTTTTCATGGTGGGGATTAAACTAGCAACCCTCTGGTGACATAGATTAAAAAGCATTTTTAATGAGTGCTTCTGTTTCCAGGGAAATGAAAAAAAAAAAAGAGATAGGCTTTCATCATTCTGTTAGTAATGCCCATAGCTCACTCTTGGGCTTCCCAGGTGGTGCTAGTGATAAAGACTCTGCCTGCTACTTCAGAAGATGTAAGAGACATGGGTTCGATCCCTGGGTCAGGAAGATCCCCTGGAGGAAAGCACAGCAACTCACTCCAGTATTCTTACCTGGAGAACCCCATGGACAGAGGAGCCTGGGGGGCTACCTCCCCAGGGTCACAAAGAGCCGGACACAACTGAAGCGACTTAGCACACACACAGCTCACTCTTGTGAAATGGCATCCAGAGAGGACACAGGCATACAGAGAACACACAGATGTTGTATGCCACGTTTATCTGTGTCCCTTTTCTGCTGAGCTGGGGCCTGCCTGCCACTAGCTATACCATTCCTTGGTACATTTTGCTTACAGCTGCAGGATGATAAGTGGATGGGCTGCTTTTCAATTATAGTTCCTACTTACCTAGTTACCATTTATGGTTCCCACTGAGGAATTTTCAGACTCTGTTGGTTTAGAAGTAAATATTGTGTTCCTCGAAATAAGAATTTTTTTTAATATATTAATGGGAAAAAGTTTCAAAATTGAGCCAATTTTCATGATACTGGATCATCTTAAAAATTTTTAGTAAGTTCACTTGAGTAATTAAGGGGTGGATTTTTTTTTCTTAGCTCAATAAGAAATTGTTTGTCTTCTGTGTGCAGTAAGCCAATCAATAACTCTGTCCCAGTAATTATGAGGGCATGGTAAAACAAAGGTCCAAAGGTTAGCCACTTCATATTTGAAATGTTGGGTAAAATCTTGAATTTTCTATTTCCATTTGAAAGATAAAATCAGGTAGAATTTAAATCAAATGGTCTTTCAGTCGGTACCTTCTTTTGTAGAAATGGTAAAACTTGATGGCCTGGAGAGAACAGGATATGGGTCCTTTAAGAACACCTGAAAAGAAAAAGCTGGCAGCAAGGACCTTTCTTTTTTCCATTTCTGATCTCTGTATAATTACCCCTATGGTGTGGTGAGAGGGTAGGAAGGAGTGAGCCAGGCTCTAAAAATAATCTCTGAAAGCCCAAGGCATGTGGTATTTGGAGAAGTTCTTCTGGGCCTTTGTATCCTAAGTCCTTCTGTGAACACTGCTCTAGGACTGAGGATCAGATGAGGGGAGATGGGAAACGGAGCAAACTGGGCAGTAGGCACTCTATTCCAAGCAAGAAAAGCTTGTTCTTTCTTTAAAGACCACAGTCCATGCCTGGTGTTTGACCAGTGGCAGTCACTTGGCCACCAATGGACCAGAGGAAGAGGAGAAAAGCCACTGTCTTGTTGCCGTAGCGAGGCAGGAGACAGATGAGATCCAAGCTAGGCATTTACAATTGGCCCCCTGTTTACATTTCATGGGGCAGGAAAAAGGTGGGCTTCAGGCTGGACACTTAGAACAAGCTTCCTGTCTGCATTTCCTGAGACAAGAGATAGGTGGGTTCCAGGTTAGGCATTTACGATCACCTTCCTCTTTATTCTCCAAAACAGAAATAACAACAGAAACAGGGTAAATAGCCAGGCTTTGTCTCCTGTGGTCACCTGAAGATAACAGTCATGGCAACCACAAAGAGGCACTAAACTGTGTAAGAAAAGGATCAGGACGTGGTGCATTTTTTGTCCTTGGGGCAAGGGAGATACTACACATGCACAGAAGGACTTCTTGGGGGTCAAAAGACAGGGGCCAGCCATCAGGCCATGCATCTTGCAATTTTCCCTCCCAGACACCTTGAGCTGGACTCCAACTTGGCAGGGGGTACATGCACATCTTGGGGAGAGTCATGAGCCAAATTAATCAGAGGTGCAAATCAAGATGATGGCCAGAGGGCAGACAAAGACCTGGTGAGGGTAGATAAAGATAAAGTGCCCCCTTACAAAGAATTTAAATTTTTCAAAGGCGCAACTCTCTTCCAGAGTTTGTCCATGCTTCCTTCCATGTTGTACTCTGATTTTCTCTTTTTCCTTCCACCTCCTTGTCAGAAGTTTCTTTTCAAGACAGGTAAGGACTGGGGATTTAGGCTCTAGCTGCTGGCCTTCGTGGTCCAGTGAATAGGAATTCTGGCTTACCCCTGGGTGACCAGTCTCGGTCAGGGAACTAAGATCTCACTTCCAGCTACTGCTCACTGCTGCATGCGTCCATAGTAGGAACCCTGTGAACACTGCTGTCAACCTCCCCCCATTCTTTGGTCACCACTTCTCGCAGGGTATGGTACTCTGCTGGGAGCTGTCAGGATGCCCCCTCACTAGGATGACAAAGTCACGAGACTGAGAAGGAAACTGCAAAGTGGATTTTCCTTCGGGGCATCCCAAGGCAAGGCCCCTCCTGGTATTTTTCTTGGGAAGTTCTGTTTATGCTCTGAACATTAGCTCATCTCAGTAGGTCAGTCTCAGTTAGAAAAAATTCATCCTGAGATAATTCCCTCAGACCTTATTTCCCTCCTACTAGTTACTGGGAAGTTTACCAAGAGTTCTCTGGGGGTCATGGCAAAGCCACCACCAGAAAGGCTCGTACTTGGGTCACCTTTCCACCTCCCATTCCCCTGACCACTCCACAGAGGAGGCTCGCTTCCTTGAAGAAATCAGGCTCGATTGAGACTTAGGAATGCTCATAACTGTGGCCAGCATAGTTAGAGGTATTGATTGCTTTAGGATATGTAGACATAGGAATTCATTTTAGTAGTTGTAAGGTTAATAAGACTTCATTGTTAAAGCAGTGCTGCTAAACTGTCTCTTTGTCCTCTTTTCTCTTTCCTTGTAAGAACCAAAATAGGTTAAGTCTAATTATGCAGAAATCCGACCTTTTGCAAGGAAAATGAGCTTAATGTTAAAGTTGTTGATGTAGGCAAAAAACAAAAGATTGTATAGAATATTTGTGATGTAATGGGGATGTCTTTTGGCTATAAAAACTGTAAACCAACAACAATAAAGAGAGACTGCTTCATCACCACACACCGACTCAGCTCAGTTCTTCTTCCGCCGACGCCACCCATCCCTCAAGACCCCCGGACCCCGCCGAGGCTGGACCCCGGCAGTACTCAGGGCCAGGAGGAGGCAGGAGTAGGAAGAGTTGTTTATGCAATCAGCCTCATGTTCTGCTTGAATCCATTTAATTTCCAAAGCAGGTAAAGCCCCTCTATTCCTCATGTCTGCAAATGCAGCCTTCTCCTTGTAAAGGGGCAAAGTGAAATTAGCTCAAAACTCTGCAGAAAACCAGTTGGTGTTAAACTGTAAAGGAGCCTGGGGCTGTTAGGGGAATGAGAGGCAGTCAAGAGGCATCTCTGGTGGGAGTAGAGCGACTCCACCAGAAGATACCAGTTCACACCCGGGGTGTCCTCCTATTGGGTGAGCTCAGTAATAACCAGTTTGTTGTTACTGTTGTTCTTTAGTAGCTCAGTGGTGTCTGACTCTTTGAGACCCTATGGATTGCAGCTGGCCAGGCTCCTCTGTCCATGGAATTCTCCAGGCAAGAACACTGGAGTGGATTGCCATTTTCTTCTTCAGGGATCTTTCTGATCTAGGGATCAAATCCGTGTTTCCTGCATTGGCAGGTGGGTTCTTTACCACTGAGCCACTGGGGAAGCCCTTACTTAATATTTACTACTTAAGAAATATTTACTGAACACTTAGTATGCATCAAGCACCGTGCTAGGCACAGTTAAGCAAAACAGACCGGGAGCCTCACTCATCCATTTCATCACTGCCCTGTGAGCAGTACTGGTTACTAACCATAATGTAACCTTACGAGCCATGACACAGAAAGGCCATGGCATTCTCTAATGACCTGTCTTCTCCCAGAGTCTGAACATTGAAAAGGTTTGCTGGGCTCACAGAACAAGAGGTGGGAATGATGTAGTTCAACTCTTTTCCAAGGTTTGCGAGCATACAAACCACCTGGGAATCTGGCTGCCAACAGTTCCTCCCATTCCTGTACATGCACACTCCTTCTGGAGTCTCTTGTCCCTCCAGTGTTTGTGGCCTGGCCATGTGACTGTTTTAGACTAAGAGAATGTAGTAAAGTTTTGGGAGTCCAAGCATTAAGAGGTCTTACAGTTTGCATTTGCACTCTCCTGGGATCCAACTGCCCTATAAAAACCCTGGTTTATATTACTGAATGACGAGTGTCCACATGTGGAGAATGAGCCTGTCTGGCCCTCGGTCAGCCCAGGCTCAGCTACCCTCCTCCCTCCACACAACTGGATAAGTAATCCCAGCCAGCACGACTGGAGCCAAAGAACTGTCAGCCAACTCACAGAATCATAGGAAATAATAATAAGTTTTGGAGTTGTTTGTGAGACCACAGTAGAAAATTAAATAGAAACTACTGCTGGGAAAACTTAAAGCACGTGGCATTGGCTGCAGGACTGGGTGGTGGGATGGACTGGAATCCCATTCTGTTACTCAAGGCTGGAGGAACAGGAAAGAAATTGCTTTCGAGTCCTTGAGAAAGTAATGGTAGAAAGTTTGGCAATGCTCCTGCCTGCTGCAAAGTAGGAGACAGAAAATGTGACGAATGGGTTTGGAGATCTGGCTAAGGTGATTGTTCAGGCAGGTTATCACAGCTTTGGTGGTACATGATAAAAAGGAACTAGTTTGTTTTCATGAAGAACTTTGAGAGAAATGCAGAAAATCTAGGACAGTCTCTCAATTTAGCAGAACATTCTCAAAGCGAGAAATGGCCTCAGGGTAAAGAGCAAATCAAAGTTGTGGCTGTAGGAGTCCTTGTTGAGTCCTCTGATGGATCAAAAGTGGGAGGTGACAGACCATCTCGGACAAAAAGATCCTGGAAGTGAGAAGAGTGGGGTTCTGAAGAGGTAGAAAAAGACCCACCTGTGAGTTATTAGCCCTTTGCTAATAGAGTGGATTATCACTAGATACAGAAAAGGTCTACAAGTTTTTAAGGGGTTGTTCCATTTTGGACTACTTAAAAAGGGACATAGATGGTTTAAAATAAAAAGAGGTGTCTTGGGCCTCAGATTTCTACTAGCAGAAAGTCAACTAAGAAAATAAGTCTGAAACAAGCACAGAGTATTTCTTATGAAAAAGAAAGAAAAACACAGCGGGTGGAGCAATGAGTTTCTGAGAACAGTAGACTAGGAAAGCACTCCTAGGAAGCAGAACTAGGTCCCAATCTACCAGCATCCCTGTTCGCCAAGTTTGGAAAACTGGTGGTTGTCAGGCTGGCTTTCAAAACTCTTGTAGACTCACAGGGCTTTCCAGGTGGGGCTAGTGGTAAAGGACACACCTGCCTATGCAGGGGACATAAGAGATGAGGGTTCAATCCCTTGGTTAGGAAGATCCCTTGGAGGAGGGCATGGCAACCCACTTCAGTATCCTTGTTTGGAGAATCCCATGGACAGAAGAACCTGACAGGCTACAGTTCATAGAATCACAAAGATTTGGACACGACTAAATCAACTTAGCACATATGCATATGGACTCATGACTAATTTAAGTTTAGGCCAATGGTCATACACTTGATAGCTCAGTGCTATCGAGGTTGTACTGACATAAAGGAAAACACACGAATGATTACCAGGATTATTTTCATATCTCCAGGATAGCATTTCATTCAGAAATCATTTCAATCATTTAGTCAGTTTTCTAAAGGTTGTTCCTATAACTAGTAAACTTCTTTTTCCCATTCACCCAAATATGACAATCAAGAACATACAGCTATACTGGAAAGTGTGATTCCACTATTTAAAAAGTTGGCTCTGTGCCACAAAGACAAATTAAGACACCAATGAACCAAATAAATGCCTCAGCAAGCAGTTACAGAATTAGAACTGAAAACATGCAGGTTGTGCAAAGTAGAATTCTGTAGTGTGTCATCAACAGACAGCACAATGGGAAGACACTCCTGAAGTTGTACGATACAGCATAAAGAGCCTCATCTTGCAAAGTTGAGATGTGATTTTGCCCCTGAAAACCTGGCATTCTAGTAGAAACTGAGCAACCACTGATTAACAATGACACATACATATAAATGTAATAATGAACATGAACTATGGGTGTAGATAGAAAAAATGAACTTGAACTTGAGGAGTGGAAGCAAGAATACTGCAGGGTATAAATGCACAAAAGTCAAATCATCACACACATTAGGGGATGCAGCTTACCTGACATGCTGATGGATGACTGTGGTTGAGATCCCAATGGGAAGAGACTATGTCAACAGACTTTTTGGCCATGCTGAGTAAATTCATCCAGCCTTGGAAAAGTGATAAGTGAAATGGTGCATTTTCTGAATAGTTAAGGCCTTCAGGAATATTTTCCACCAGGGCAATTCTTAGAAAAGATTTTGAAAAACAAACAAACAAAATCTAGTCAAATTTGAAGCCACAGATCTTTACACATACATACAGAGACATCTGAAAAATATTCTTTACTCTTTCTGAAAGTATATGTTCCTCATAATTTACATTTTTCATCAAAGGACTTTAATATTTCCCCTATACTAATCTACTGTGTTCTGAGTTTATGCTCTGTTTCTCCCCAGTTAGTATAGCATGATTTTCAGAAAATCATGTCATATATCCCTAATGTCTACTGTCCAACTAGCCTTGAGAAAAAATCCATAGTATCCTACACAAGCATCTTCCTCTAGTAATATTTCTTTTTTTCCCTTACAGTAATGCAATTTTTAAAAAAGATACTGCTTCTGTGAGCTACTTAAGATCATAAATCAATTTTGCATAAATTACTTTTGCATATCTAGATTCTAGTATAATGCTGAACATATAATAGAACTGGTTCAGAAACAAAAACATTGTTAGGTTTATTACTACTAGGAAATAAAAATAGTAAATATTATTACTATTGCTTAGAACCTCTGTTAATGCTTTGCAGCCTAAGACATAAAAAGATAGTAGGAAGGAAATTTTAAAACTTGCCTGTTGCCGGGATTTATTAAAGTTGGAGATAGGGAATGTGTACAATAATAGCAATAACCAAGCCTTAAATAAACTGCAGGGGCTTCCGTGGTGGCTCAGTGGTAAAGAATCTTCTTGCTGATGCAGAAGATTGAGTTCGATCCCTGGGTGGGGAAGATCCCCTGGAGAAGGAAATGGCAACCCACTACAGTGTTCTTGCCTGGAGAATCACATGGCCAGAGGAGACTGGTGGGCTACAGTTCATGGGGTCACAAAGAGTCACCCACAACTGAGCAACTGAGCACTACAACCACTGTACAATGGGCTTCCAGAGACTAAACAACAACAAATAAAACTATAACCAGCAATAAACTATAACCAGTAATACCTGAACATGACTGAGAGAGATTATCAAGGAGAAAAAGAAGAGAAAACTAGCTCATGACCTAATGTGGGAGGAATGCCTACATTTTTCTGGTTAGTAGGGTGTGAAACAGATGAGACGATTCAGAAGTGGCCAAAAGAGTCAGGAAGACAAGAGAGGTCTAGGAGAATGCAGTGTTCGGGAAGCCAAAGTGAGAGAGGGTCAAAAAGGTGGAGATGGGATATTTTTATCCGTGTCAAAGCCTTTGGAGGCAAGATGTTGAAGTTGGGTATTTTAATTCTATCCACACTTAAAGTCCAATTACCTATATTAACAGTAGCTTGACATAGCATGAAGAAATGATCCCAGTTGATCAGCAATTTCAGTCCCCACTACAATTAAGGAATATATTTTAAAATAAAACAAAAAAAAAGAATCCCAGTAAAACAAAATAAAAATAGAACATCATTTAACAAATAGAACTAAGTAGTTTCAATTTTACTTCAATATAAGTCATCCTGAGAAAGACAAAGAAAAGAGTCAAGAAGCCCTGATAAACCAAACATACACAACAACGGATATAGAGTAACTGTACAGTCGTAAGTGGTTCTGCACCACCTCTTTCTTCATACCACACACATGGTTTCTCGTAGGCATACAATACGGATTCCCAATTTCTTTTAGAAATCTTTAGACCAGATATTCTTAATCTTGAATGCATGAATAGAATATAGGGTGATCCATGAGCTTGATCTTTATTTTCCTTCATCTCTAACTGAAATTTAACATTCCCCTCAGTCATAGACATAGGCAAATAATGACAGGAATATTGAAAGAACCTGTGATTCTGTTACCATGAAAACTTTTCATACCATGGTACAATTACTACTACTGATATCTCCAAGTATTAATATTTATCACTATTTTGAAATTATGGGAATCATCAGATCTTATTATTTCTTGAATAAGTAGTATAGAATATATATTGTTATACCACATTTAAAAAAATATTTTGGATAAATTTATTTTAATGTTACTGGTTTTCTTTGGAATCCTATGTATTTTAATTTATGCATTTAAAAGATTATTCACAAAAGGAGTCTATTGGCTTCAGCAGACTACTAATAGTGTCTATGGCACAAAAAAGTTAAGAAGTATTCATCAGATGGATATCATCTATTCCTTTTTTTCCTACTTCAAACACATTCTTAAAAGTTTTTTTTTCCCATACTGAAGCCTTAGAAGTAGATAAGATTATCAAGAGAGATTTTTAAGAGATGGGAACTGGGTCAAAGCCTAATATGGAAAACATCTAATCACATCTAGCTAAGATCATGGCATCCGGTCCCATCACTGCATGGCAAAAAGATGGTGAAAAAATGGAAACAGTGACAGATTTTATTTCCTTGGGCTCCAAAATAGCTGTGGATGTGACTGCAGCCACAAAATTAAAAGACACTTGCTTCTTGGAAGGAAAGCTATGACAAACCTAAACAGTGTATTAAAAAGAGACATCACTTTACCAACAAAGGTCTGTATAGTCAAACCTATGGTTTATCCAATAGTCATGTACGGAAGTGAGAGTTGGATCATGAAGAAGCACCAAAGAATTGATGTTTTTGAACTGTGGTGCTGGACAAGACTCTTGAGAGTCCCTTAGACAGCAAGGAGATCAAATCAGTCAATCCTAATGGAAATCGGTCCTGAATATTCATTGGAAGGACTGATGCTGAAGCTGAAGCTCCAATACTTTAGTCACCTAATATGCAGAGCTGACTCATTGGAAAAGACCTTAATGCTGGGAAAGACTGAAAGGCAGGAGAAGGGGGAAACAGAAGATGAGATGTCTGGATGGCATCACTGACTCAATGGACATGAGTTTGAACAAACTCCAAGAGATAGTGAAGGACAAAGAAGCCTGCTGTGCTGCAGTCCATGGGATCGCAAAGGCTCAGACATGACTGAGCAACTAAAGAACAACAAATCACATCTAGAGAACATCTAGAAAACATCCAGAGAAAGTGGGGCTGGTGAAGAAGATAAGAAATTACTGGAAAGACTGGAAAAGAAGACTGAAATTTCTTGGAAGTCAAAGAAGATCAAATTTATTATTATTATTTGGCTTTTACTAAATAGAAAAGTAAATCATGAATTTATACTAAATATTAAAGTAGAGACACCACCAAAGGTCTGGAGACCACACCTATGTTTGGTAATGAATTCTGGGGAAACTCTGCTCACCTGTTTCCTCCTCTCTCATTTTACCTGGAGAGCTTGAGTGTTCCTTCTGTAACCCAGCACTTGTTTCCTATACGCTGCTAGAAAAGGTCTTTAGAAATCAGCCTTGAAATGACTGGATTTACTTTTATGACCTATCATTGTATTTCCTTTAACAACCAACAGCTAGCTGCTCTACAGGGGCCCGAATCAAAATAACATACACACAGAGCTCAGTTCCATGGATAGCAGCCCTGTTATACTCTTCTTTCTCAAGCAAGGAAAAAAGTGGGCAGAAATTATCAAAACTCACCTTTGGGCAAATCCCTGGAATTCTTGCATGCCTTCTCTAAGTGAATTATGCCCAAAGGCATAGCACTATTTCTGGCACCTAATAACAGGGAAAAAGTTGAATATACAGAGACACAAACAGCAAAAATCTTTTTTATGTCTCTTTTGATGGGACTTAGAGACAACTACAAATGATTGAAACTGTGAGTCCTGGGAATTTAGATGGAATAAATATTATATTGTTAATAGATTTTTACAGTAGAATTGTAGCTGCTCTTAGTAATAGTATGCATTTTACTCTCCAAACTTAATGTGATCATCAACATTTCTCTTTCAGTTCAGGAACAATATCTAACCTTCTCAAAGAAATAGCTGTAATTCTCCTATAAGCTACAAAACAGAGAACCCTGGCATCTGCTAACTTTATTTAAAATGTGGCATGTGTGTTTGTGTTGATAAGCGCAAGAATCCTTATAAATGATATTTTCACATACATATGACTTTGCTGTTATTATAGATAAATGTTTAAGACAAAAAGATTTTGAATAAGGTAGACAAAACTCAGCTCTGCCAGTTAATAGCTATGTAACCTTGGACAAATGACTAACCTCTTAAAATCTGTTTCCACTTTTGGAAAAAAAGTTATTTCTTCTTTAGAAGAGATAATCAATGTAAAGAAAGTGCTTGCATACTGCTTGCTTCATAGTGAGCACTAAATAATAGAAAAAATTTTAAAGTAATTTACAGTCTGAAAACTTATAATTAAAAAAAATGTCTCCAAGTTCTCAAACTGATATAACACAGTTACTAAAAATAATCTACATATATTGGTTAAAAGAATCTTATATCTGGGACCTACTTGACATTTTCATAGAGAATGTAAACTTTATTTCCTGTGTGAATGTAACAGATCGCTATTATGAGGTGGTGATCGACACAGGTGCTTTACAGTCAATTCATTGACATTCATTCTTTAGATCTTGGCTATCTGATGGCATAATCAATGAAGCTGAACAGATGGCCACAACTCATCAATACAATTAGTTTTGCACTCAAAAATAAAATGATGCAAGCACTGTACCCTTACTGTGGGTCATCTGGCTCTAATTAAAGCCCGGGATTGACAAGGCAAATGTTAATCTTCCCAAAGTACCTTGGAGTACCTCTCTGAGACTGAGGTAGAAGATGTCCTGCTACTCACACGGAAGATTCAGTGGCCAGTGCTGGATGTGGAAATAGCTGATACAGACCTCTTGAGCTGGCTTTAATATAAGTGAGATATATTTTTCTGTAAACAGAAGGAGTGTGACTCACCATCTGGTTCTACAAGGATGGATTCCCTGACCTATATTACATCCTGAAAGGAGCTCAAGGTGAAGACCAGGATGCGGCACTTTGTGCCCTGGGAAAACAGGCAAACAAGTCATTAGATGGTTAGGCATATCTCAGGAGAAGCTGTTTATGAAGCCAGACTCTTGCATTTTCCAATACTTGGAAAAGCACTAAAATCATTAACTGTGGTATTTGCTCCTCATGACCAGCAGCAACCTTCTATGGAGATGTATGCTGGATGATACATATTCCTTAGCCAAAATCACACATATACTGGCCTCTTCCCTACCTCTTTGGAGCATTTCCTCAGAGCTATCTGAGAGGCTGTCTCCTGGGCTAGCATCCTCAATAAGTCCCTGAAAAAAAAATGAAAGTCACAGCTCTCATGTTGTGCATTTTTTATTTCAGTCGACATTTCATTTTTTCCAAGAATTGGGTCAAGGTGAGTTTACTTGAGAAAGACGGCAGAAAGGATATCAGATGGGCCTGGCTGACTAACAGGATCCAAATCATTCTTTATCTGGCATAGGGAAGAACATAGCTGAATATTAAAGAAATTAAGGATTTGCCTTAACAATTTTTAGCCAATTTTGAAAAATTTGAAGTCCACAAAAAAGTTGCAAGAATAGGACAATGAATACTATATTTCAGGAAAGAATATTATATATGCTATACATATACATATATATATACATATACAATTTTTAGTAAGCCATTTGAGAGTAATGTTACAGACAGTGAGATAATTCTCTCAATGGTGAGTATGCATTTGTAACAAGGAGGCCAGGTTTCTAAACGAAATACAATTATCACACAGTAACCACAACACTGTGTGCATGCTCAGTCACTCAGATGTGTCTGGCTCTTCGTGACCACCGTGGACTACAGCCCTCCAGGCTCCTTCCTCCATGGGATTTTCCTGGCAAGAATATTGAAGCAGACTGCCATTTCCTACTCCAGATGATCTTCCTGACCCAGGGATCGAACCCACATCTTCTGCATCGGTAGGCAGATTCTTTATCACTGTGCCATTATCTCCTATTATCTTTACCACTGTGCTGTTATAGTCTTATTATCTAATATCTAAAATTCCACATATGTTCCAATAATGTGTTCTATTTCTTTTTCTTTGATTCAAGATCCAATCAGTGCTTACTCATTGCACTTAGCTGTCATGTCTCTTTAGTTTAGGAATGTCCCTAGCCTATTCCTGTTTTGTTTACCATGACGTTGACAATTCAGAAAAGCCCAGGTCAGTTGTTTTGCTAAATTCTCCTGGATTTGATTTGCTTGGTTGTTGCCTCATAAGTATATTTAGGATAAGTATTTTTAGTAGGAACAGTACATACATAATACATCCTTCTAAGTGCATCATATGAGGTAGCACATGATATTGGGCTGTCCCACTAATGGTGAAGTTAAATTTGATCACTTGATCAAGGGGGCGTATGTTAGATTTTTCAGTTTGAGCAGGACCATCCTTCCTCTGTAGTTAATAATTGATTTGTGCAGAGGTGCCTTCAGATGGCACAAATATTTTCTTTCCCAACATTTTACTCACTGATTTGGTTTCCATCCATTTATGATTTTTATTTTTATTTTTATTATACCTGTTGATAATTTCCTATCATTTTTTATATACGTTGGTTGGAAGCATTTTGTAAGGAAAATTATTTTCATGTCCCATCACATCTTTTTACATTTTAAAAAGATATTCATTTTATCAGCATGCAATTACAGATTCTTTATTTTTTTAAATTCAAAGTGTTATAGTCTATTACTGCCTTTACTCATTGTGATGCTCAAATTGTTTTATATATTGCCAATGGAGGCCCCTGGAAACTGTCTCTTGTGTCTTTTTGATGTTTCTTTCAGTTTTTAAATTTTTTGTCACCAGGTATTTCAACTGCACTATTTTTTAAAATTATTTTATTATCATTATTCATTTATTTAATCTATTTATTTTTGGCTGCACTGGGCTTTTACTGCTGCACACAGGCTTTCTCTAGTTGCGGTGAGTGAGGACTTCTCATTGCAGTGGCTTCTTTTGTGGAATACGGCTCTAGCTGTGGGCTTCCGCAGTTGTGCACATGGGCCCTAGATTGGGTGGGCTTCAGTAGTTGAGGTGCAAGTGCTTAGTTGCCCCTCAGCATGTGGGATCTTCCTGCACCAGGGATCTAACCTGTGTCCCCTGCACTGGCAGGTGGATTCTTAACCAGACGACCACCAGGAAAGCCCTACATTAACTTTTCAATCAACTTTACAAGACAACAACTGCAGAGAATGTGATGATGAGTTTGAGTTGACAACAGTAGATCCTTGTTTGTGTAAATCTAGAAAGTTCAGATTAAAGCCTGATTAATTCCTGGTCTATATTTGTATTAAGCAAAGAACAACCATGCTTTTCTTTATGGAGAGTGGCAGTATAGCATTAGAAAGGTTATTATTGTAGCCATTATCCTTTCTTTGTATATTAAAGTTTAAAAGTACTTTCACGGATAATATTATGCATCATCTTCACAAAGAGACACTAAGACAGGCATGATCTCAATTTTAGAGATGAAGAGAGCCAGGCTTCTAGTGGCCAGATGTCACCCAGTTGGACAGAATGCTACACAGAAGGGATTTAAACTCAGGTCTGTCTGAGCTCATGTGCATTGCACAACACTGGGCTAGGTCCTGGTCTTATCTGAGAAGGTTCTCCACATCCTTTGGGTCTGAGGAAGCAACAAGTAGAGTGATGCTGAAAAACAGAAGCTGCTGCACTAGAGGGAAGGTCAGCTAGGCTTGAGATCTGAACTTTGTCTGGAGAAGAGGTGAAGATGCTCTTCCCTCTGCACTCCACTCTGTCTATGTCAGCAAGGACACCTACGGTGACAGAGAGGCACACTTGTCCATGGCTCAATACTTCTTGATACTGGCCTAGAAAGGAAGAAACCATCAGAAGAGAAGGAGCCAGAGTACATGAAGACAAAAAAGAAAAAACAAGGTACAACACATGCATCTACCTTTTGATATTTTACCGATATAAGATGCGAGCAAAGACGTAGGGAGCTCATGGATGAAGAGACCCTGACACTGTCCTCAAAAACACATGGTAGGAAGCCAGATGATTGAAAATGAAATGGCCAAAATGCAAAAGGCCTAATGGAAAAACAGATTTGCATTCAAGTCAGTTATTACCCTTTGACATCTGTCAATAGAGTAATCACACAACTATCATTAATACTTTAACTGAACAATATTCAATTGGGAGCTTAGTTTGTTTCAAGCACCAGGTTAAGATTTACTACATTAATTAATGTTTACAAGAATTTGCAGAAGCAGGTACTGTAATTATTCCCATCTGGGGAATGAAGAAACTGAGACATAAAGAAGTTTAAGTAATGTGTCCAAAGGTTAGTGAGTGATGGAACCTGTGTAGGATGATTGCTGACTATATCCTCTTAACCATTATGTTCCACTGTCACTTCCAATTTTCAAAGCAAAAAAAAAAAAAAAAACCCAGGCAGAGATACAAAATGCAATTTACTTCCCACATTCTCAATGTATCTTCAATGAATCACATCCATAAATACCCTGGGGGATGAATTCATGACAGTAAATGCTAGAGAGACAAGCAGAGTCCTTTTCTGTTAGGATTTCTCTCACAGTCTGCTTTCTAATTTCTGTGTTTTTGTTTTCTTCTGTTTATTTTCCAAAAGACACAATCTTCAACCATAATTTTAAAAAAATTTTTATTTTATATTGGAGAATAGTTGGTATCACCAACTCATAACTCCAGGAGATGGTGAAGGACAGGGAAGCCTGGTGTGCTGCAGTACATCGTGTCGCAGAGAGTCAGACATGACTTAGCAACTGAACAAGAACAACAATAATTGATTTACAATGCTGTGTTAGTTTGAAAATGAAACTATTACAGCAAAATGATTCAGTTACATATATTCATATATCTGTTATTTTCCAAATTCTTTTCCATTTAAGATATTACAGAATATTGAGCAGAGTTCCCTGTGCTATACAGTAAGTCCCTGTTGGTTATCATTTTAAATATAGTAATGTAAATATGTTAATCCTAATTTATCCTTCCCCCACATCTTTTCCCTATGGTAACCATAAGTTTGTTTTCTAAGTCTCTGAGTCTATTTCTGTTCTGTAAATATGTTCCTTTATATCATGTTTTAGATTCCACATCTAAGCAAAATCATATGATATTTATCTTTCTCTGTCTGACTTACTTCAAACTTAGCATGATAATCTGTAGGTATACCCATGTTGCTGCAAATGGCGTTGTTTCATGTTTTTAATATCCTCGGTGGATTGGATTTAAGTTGCTTTCATGTCTTGGCTATTGTAAGCAGTGCTGCAATGAACACTGGGGGCATGTATCTTTTTGAATTGTGATTTTCTCCATATATATGCCCAGAAGTGGGATGAAATGGTGGCTCTATTTTTAATTTTTTAAGGAACCTCTATACTGTTCTCCATAGTGGTTGCACCAATTTGTATGCTCACCAACATTGTAGTTGCTTTAGTGGTAAGGTCAGGTCATTTGAGATTTTTCTTGTTATCTGAGGTAAGACTGTATTGCTACCAACTTCCCTCTCATAACTGTTTCTGCTGCATCCCATAGGTTTTGGATCATTATGCTTTTGTTTTCATTTATCTCTAGGTATCCTTTTTTTTTTTAAATTTTTAAAATTTCTTCAGTGATCCATTGGTTATTTAGTAGCATATTGTTCAGCCTCCGTGTGTTTCGGTTTCTTGCAGTTTTTTTTTCTTGTAGTTGATTTCTAGTCTCAGCATCGTGGTTGGAAAAGATGCTTGATGTAATTTCAGTTTTTTAAAACTTATTAAGGCTTGCTTTGCGGTCCTTCATGTGGTCAATTCTGGAGAATATTCAATGTGCACTTGAAAAGAATGTATATTCTGCTGCTTTTTGCTCTACAAATTTCAATTAAATCCATCTGTTTAATGTATTATTTAAGGCCCATGTTTCCTTATTGATTTTCTGTCTGGAAGATCTGTCCATTGAAGAAAGTGGGGTGTTAAAGTTCCCTGCTGCTGCTGCTAAGTTGCTTCAGTCATGTCCGACTCTGTGCGACCCCATAGACAGCAGCCCACCAGGCTCCCCCGTCCCTGGGGTTCTCCAGGCAAGAACACTGGAATGGGTTGCCACTGCCTTCGCCAATGCATAGAAGTGAAAGTGAAGTTGCTCAGTCGTGTCCGACTCTTAGCGAACCATGGACTGCAACCTACCAGGCTCCTCCATCCATGGGACTTTCCAGGCAAGAGTACTGGAGTGGGGTGCCATTGCCTTCTCCATTGTCTAACTGTTGATTTTTCCTTTTATGGCTGTTAATATTTGCCTTATGTATTAAGGTGCTCCAATGTTGGGTACATAAATATTTACAATTCTTCTGTCTCCTTCTTGGATTGACCCTTGATCATCACATGCTGTCTTACCTTATCTCTTATAACAGTCTTTATTTTAAAGTCAGTTGTGTCAGATATCAATATTACTACTACAGCTTTCTTTTGATTTCCATTTGCATGGAGTACCTTTTCCCATCCCCACATTTTCAGTCTGTATGTGTCCCTAGATCTGAAGTGGGTCTCTTGTAGACAACATATAGATGGGTCTTCTTTTTGTATCCATTCAGCCAATCTATGTCTTTTGTTTGGAGCGTTTGATCTGTTTTTGTTTAAGGTAATTATTAATATGTATGTTCTATTGCCATTTTGTTCATTGTTTTGGGTTTGCTTTTGTAGCTTTTCTTTTCTTCCTCTTTTGATCTCTTCTCTTGCGATTTGATGACTAACTTTAGTGTTGTGTTTGTATTCCTGATTTTCTTTTGTGTGTGTGAATCTATTGTAGCTTTTTCAGTTGTGGTTACCATGAGTAACCACATGATATAGTAGACAATATATAGACAAGATCGTTTTAAGTTGCTAGTCTCTTAATTTCAAATGCATTTCCAATATTCTGCATTTGCAATCTCCTCTTTTCATGATTGCTAGTTTTGTGATTATGTTTGTGTATAGATAATTTCCTACATTTATTGTATGTTTGCCTTTATCAGTGAGCTATCCCATTTATAATTTTGTTTCTAGTTGTGACCTTTTTTTATCCCCCTGCCTAGAGAAGTTCCCTTAGCATTTGTTGTAAAGCTGGTTTGGTAGTGCTGATTCTCTTAGCTTTTGCATGTCTGTAAAGCTTTTGATTTCTTCACTGAATCTGAACAAGAGCCTTACTGTATTCTTGGTTGAAGGTTTTTCCCTTTTATCATTTAAGATATATCGTGTTACTGCCTTCTGACTGAAAAAAATCTGCTGATAATCTTATAGGAATTCCCTAGTATATTATTTGTTGCTTTGCTCTTGTTGCTTTGAATATTTTCTCTCTTTAATTTTTGTCAGTATGATTACTATGTGTCTCAGCGTGCTTCTCCTTGGGTTCATCCTGCCAGGGCCTCTCTGTGCTTCCGGATTTGGGTTACTCTTTCCTTTCTGATGTTAGGAAAGTTTTGAAGTATTATCTCTTCAAATAGTTACTCAGATCCTTTTTTTTTTGTCCTTCTGGGACTCCAATAACGTGAAAGTTGGTACATTTAATGTTGTATCAGAGAACTCTATATGCAGGTCAAGAAGCAACAGTCAGAACCAGACATAAAACAATGGACTAGAAAGGAGTATGTCAAGGCTGCATATGTCACCTTGCTTATTTAACTTATATGCAGAATACATCATGTGAAATGCTGGATTGGATGAATCACAAGCTGGAATCAAGATTGCTGGGAGAAATACCAATAACCTCAGATATGCAGATGACACCACCCTAATGGCAGAAGATGAAGAGGAACTAAAGAGCCTTTTGATGGAAGTGATAGAGAAGAGTGAAAAAGCTGGCTTAAAGCTCAATATTCAAAAATCTAAGATCATGGCATCTGGTCCCATCATTTCATGGGAAATAGATGGGAAAAACTGCAAACAGTGGCAGATTTTATTTTCTTGGGTTCCAAACTCACTACAGACGGTAACTGTACCCATGAAATTAAAAGATGCTTGCTCCTTGGAAGAAAAGCTATGATAAACCTAGACAACATATTCAAAAGCAGAGACAACATTTTGCTGACAAAGGTCCATATAATCAAAGCTATGGTTTTTCCAGTAGTCACGTGTGGATGTGAGAGTTGGGCCATAAAGAAAGCTTAGAGCCAAAGAATTGATGCTTTTGAACTGTGGTGTTGGAGAAGACTCTTGAGAGTCTCTTGAAGAGCAAGGAGATCAAACCAGTCAATCCTAAAGGAAATCAACCCTGACTATTCATTGAAAGGACTGCTGCTGAAGCTGAAGTCCCAGTACTTTGGCCACCTGATGCAAAGAGCCAACTCACTGGAAATGACCCTGATGCTAGGAAAGATTGAAGGCAATGGCAGAAGAGAGTGGTAGAAAATTGAGATGGTTAGATAGTACCTCCCCACAAATGTGGCATTTGATCTTCTTACAATGGAGCAGACAGATACTACTATCCTAAACCAGGTCCATCCCACAAAGCTTACATTCAAGGAATTCCCTGTGGTTCATGTGGAACATCCTTTCAGTACAATTGGCTCATTCTGGCAGGGGTCAGAGGCCAAGCTATGAAACTGCTCTGGAAGCAAGAAGTGGCAGCCTCTATCCAGTGTTAGTCTGAATGGAGCCTATGCCTCACTGCCCACAGAAACAAGCGTTTACCCCTCAAAAAGAAGAACATACAAATTAAAATTCAAATATGGTCCCTGAATAAACTAACTCACCCACTATGTAACAAACAGAAAACCTTACTCATAACAAGGGAAATATAAGTTTGTTAACATACATAAATTTATGTATACAAACACGAATACCTAAAAGGTACAAACTGAAAACATTAAGTTTCAGTAAAACTTAACTCACCCTGTGACATCTTTTTATGACATCTACACATCTCCACTGCTTGGTCAGGAAATGGCATTTTCTATTAATTTTGATAGAGAAATCATATCAAGCTTTTCAAAAGACAAATCAAGGAGTTATGAGATGTAGGCTCTTGACTGACTTTCACCATTATCAGTTCTTAGGGCAAAGTTAAGTTGAATGGCTGATTTACTCCTGGTGAGAGATTAAAATGTCACTAAAAGGATACCCCAGGTGCTAACAGCGAATGTACTCTGGAGACAAAATATTAAGCCAAATCTTCCTATGTTTTAATTATGTTAGCAGCACACAGCACCATGTGGGACTGAATGAACTTCTTTGTATAGCTGATCTCTATCTGCCAAAATGATGTGGTCAGCTCAGAAAAATGTCAAGTTAGGAAATGGGTGAAATCATAAACATTAGAAACTCTTCTAATATACACATGACTATCCATATATCTGTTGCAAAATCATAGAAAAATATATATAGAGAGAGTCACTGCCCCCAGTTTTTGACACAGCTCCTGAAACCCTTGTAAGGTGATAAGATGAGTGACACTAGTTTTTTGTTCTAGGTGACTCCTGGTGAGTGTCTGGACAAGGGTTGGTCACTAGAAAGACTAAGGCAGGAGCAGAAGCTTGGAATTTTCACCCTTGCCCTCCATTCTATTGAGAAGGAATATGGACTGAAAATAGAGCTAACGATTGGTCAAGTCTATGTGATAAAACCTCTAATAAAAATACCAATAGTATGGAGTTTGAGTTTTCAGGTGGGTGTATGGGGAGAGTGACCCAACTCAACTGCACTTGGACAGAAGCTCCTGTACTTTGGACCCCTCCAGATTTCATGCTATGTATGTTTTTATCTGGCTGTTCATCTGTATCCTTTTCCACAGGCTTTAATAAACATAAGTGTTTCCATGAGTTTTGTAGGCTGCTCTAGCAAGAAACAGAATCCAAGGGGAAGAGGCCATGGGAACCTCTGATTTATAGTCAAGTTGGACAAAAGTTGTGGCTAAGCTTGGGCACCTACTGCTTGTTACTGGTATCTGAAATCAGGAGCAGTTTTGCAGGACAGAGTTCTTCGCCTGCTGGGACCTGATGCCATATCCAGGTAGACAGTGTCAGAGCTGAGTTAAATTGTAGGACACTCAGCTGGTGTTGCACAGAATTGTGTGAAAAACCCCCACACAATTAGTGACTCAAAGTGAGGTGTTCTGTATGATAGGAGACATATTGGAGGGACTGTTTTCTTTCCTAATATATTTGTATATTGAAAAAGGGCAAAAATGATGATGATGATAGTAAAACTGCCATTTATTATGTCCATGTGCTATAAGTACTTTGCAGACATGATCATATTATACTACCTTGTGACACAGGTATTACTATTCCTATATTTTAAGATGAAGACAATGAGGCTTGGGTAAACAGTGAAAGAAGCCCAAAGTCACACGGTAGTAGAAGAAGCATTTTTCAAATCTAGTTTCCTCTGGTGACAAAATCTGCCCCCCTCAACATGTACCCCTTGGAAGCCCCTCTCTTGTGCGTGCATATGACCTTGCAAGGACAACAGTGCAAATTCTCCCTTGTGCTGACTCGGTCAGGATAAGAGTGAAATACTATCACCAATAAACACTGGTGAACTAGGTTTCTCCTCCATCTTTCTTTACTAAATAAACATATATTTACTACTTCTACTGATGATTGTCTATACTCCATCAATACTCTGATGGATTTTCAATCCTGAAATGGTCACATTAATTAGCCAAATCTATTTTCAGTTTTCTCCAGCAGCTGTTATCAATCCTATAAGAGTGTTCAATGCTCCAAGGTGTATAATGTTTCTACTTGAATTCCTAATGAATTTAGATATATTTTAAAACTTATGAGCTCTATTATAAAGTATGATAGAGTCATTAGGTATTATAGATGCAAGGAAAATGAACATCAAAGTGCTATTTTCTCATTAATATGTTAGCATTTAAATAATGAGAAATAAACCTTTCACTAATATCCATATTATAATTAACTTTTTAATTTAAGTAGTATCCTAGAAGCTATGAATTTGGGTTCCAATCACCTTAAATTTTATATTTGTTCTTATGTTCTTCATACTAGGGTATGAAAAACTTCAATCTTGAAATTCTCTAATCTTGGAAATTTAATTTATAAGGTATAACTAGAATTTGCAAAGGAGACATCAGTGTTTAAGAAAAAGAATGCTGAACAGTCAGAGGAACTTGGCTCTAGGCCAGAGTCTGTTTCTACTCAAACTGTTTCTGTGAAAACAATGTCACTCACCAACAAACTGACAAGGATCTTAGGGATACAATGTAAGATCCCTTCCCAAGTTAAAATTCTAAATTATACATTTTAAAACTCAGAAAACCATTTAAACTCACTAATATTATTACAAGTGGTATGTACGTATATACATAGATATTATATGTAATATCAGAAATAGTTTGCTATTATAATGAAATCACAGTTAAATGTAAGCAATACACTTTCAGTTTAAAGCATGTCAAATGAGAAGGAAAAACATGAAATTCTAAACATCTTAATGTTTTCAAACTATAGTTATTAGAAATAACTTAAGCAATTAGTTATTTTTAAGTATTTAAAACATTTTAACATACTTCCTAATCTTTACCTTGTAGGAAAATAATAATAGCCGAATCACTCAAGTTCAGAAAAATAAAAGGAACTTTGACTTTCCTTGAAACTACCTAAAATATTTTAGATAGAGGGGCTTGTTACCAAAATAGAGCTATCTATTTCTCTATCACTAGAGAAATCTGCAAAGGATATGGGGTAGGTGTGGTGGGCAAAACTTGCCAGGACCCCGAGATCAGAGTCCACTCTGTTATCCCATTGTGTCTGTATGGTACAGCAAATATTATTTACCAAACATTTGCTCTTCCATCTCCATGTGAAATGACTTCCTCCATTTTGAAATTTCAAATCCCAACTTCCTCTTTTGTCCCTGGAGTAGAAAATGGCAACCCACTCCAGTATTCTTGTGTGGGAAATCCCGTGGACAGAGGAGCCTGGTGGGCTACAGTCCATGGGGTCACAAAGGGTTGGACATGACTGAGCATACACACACAGATGGAATTTAAGGGAAAGACTTCAGCCATTTTTGGCGAGTTACTCAGTTTTTCTGGGTTTCTCCTATGTATCCATGTTATTAAACTTTTGTTTGACTTTTCTTGTTAATCTGTCTGTCAACTTAATCCTTAGACCAGTCAGAAAAACCTAAAAGGGTAGAGGATAAATTTCCTCTCTGACACTGGTCAAGTTTAAGGATGAACATGGAAATTTCCAAGGCTTTTATTATTATTTAATATTGTAGTTTAAGCAAGGTCTTCTCTGAGTGGAATTAATAATTTATTGGGGTTTTTTTATTCTTACAGTGTGGAAAAATATTTTACCTGGAGAAGGTCAAAGAGAACATCTTGCTATGCAAAATCTGAATCAGGATAATAGCACTCTCAACAGTTCTTTTAGTGTCCACACTTAAATGTCAAAGCTTACTTGGTTATAGGATTGATTTTTTTCCTGCAAAAAGTCACCCTCAGCAGGGGTTCTAAACCCAAAGCATTTGTATGTGGCTGGGGCGTAAGTCAGCAGCAATAAAGAGAGCAAAATGTTGCCAAGTACTAGAGTCTCTATTGCAGCAAGATTATCAGCCCCATCTCATGCTCTCTAAACATGTGCTGTGAGCAGATAGTCCATAATTTTGATGCTTGTCTCCCTCTTTCTTCTAAAAGTGATGCACAGACATTGTCTATCTCTTGAAATCGTCCCAGAGCGACCCATGAGATTCTTGCACTTCTCTTCTATTCATACCTAATAAAACCAAATCCTCCTGCATTTAATGGGTGTTAACAGTGTCTTAAAAAAAAAAAAAAAGTCACATCTGTTTCTCAGCCCTTCCTCCCCCATAACACAAACAATGACGGCTGCTTCTCTAGGGAAGCAAAAAGTGTCCTTTTTTCAATTCACAGGAATAGATGTGGTCAGAACACAGCTTCTGTGCACCAAGAGGCAGGTGGCTAGCCTTTTGGTACCAAACACAGAGTAATTTGCAACTGAAATATCAGGATCAAGAGAACATCACAAATCTGTGTTCAGAGTATATTGCCCCCACTGAGAGTTAGTGATGGAAGAGATTGTGAGACTCACTACTTTGATCCATAGTTTAAGAGGAAAGAAACAGGTAGAGAGAGATATCATTGCTTTTCAAGGTAGCAGGGCAAGCCTGAGGCGGACCTGGGGCTGGTTTGAACCCAGGCTTCCAGAACTGCTGCCCAGTGCTCTTTATTCACCAAACTGATCCATAATCTTTATTTGAAAGTCCTAGGTCCAAGTCTGTCTATAATGTATTTACTATAAACAAATAATCAAACACACTCATATCTTTACAGTGAAAATATGAATATTCACTCCAAGCAGGATAAAGACCTTCAGCCAAATGCTAGTTTAGGTAAGATTTTGCCACCACAAGGTATTAAGGAAATTTTATTTTTGTATTTAAGGTTTTTTCCTTTCAATTTTTTGAGATTTTATTTTTTTATTTATTTTTAAAAATTTTTATTGGGGGCATAGTTGATTTATAAAGTTTTGTTAGTTTCAGGTGTACTGCCAAGTGAATCTGTTATACATAAACATATGCCCACTCTTCTTTATATTCTTCTCCCATGTAGGCCATTACAGAGTATTTAGAGATCCCTTACTATACGTTAGGTCATTATTGCAGGCATGCTCAGTTCCTAAGTCACATCCAACTCTTTGTGACCCTATGGACTGTAGCCTGCCAGGTCCTTTGTCCATGGGATTTTCCAGGCAAGAATATGGAGTAGGGTGCCATTCCCTCCTCCAGGGATCAAACCAGGGTCTCCTGCATTGCAGGCTGATTCTTTATCCCTGAGCCACCAGGGAAGCTCACCCTGACACATACATATCACTATAAATAAAATAGATAAGTAATAATGACCTGGGCTGCCCAGGTAGCTCAGGGATAAAGAATCTGCTTGGAGTTCAGTGGGCATCTTGTACTTGTATATCCACATCTTCCCTCAAATTTGGGACATTTTCTTCCAATAATCTCCCTGTCCTGTCTTTCTCTCTTCTCCTTCTGAGATGCCCGTAATGCACACATCGGTCCATGTGATGGTGTCCCACAAGTCTTTCTGGTTCTGTTCACTTTTCCTCATTCTTATTTTCTGCTCCTCAGACTTGATAATTTCCAATGACCTGTCTTTAAGTTCACTGATTGTTTCTTCTGCCTGATGAAGCCTGCTGTTGAACCCCTCTAGTGAATTTTTCAACTCAGTTATTGTATTTTTCTGCTCTAGAATTTGTTTCTCTTTTATATTTTTTCTCTTTGTTGATATTCTCAATTTGTCCATGTATCACTTTCCTGATTTCCTTTAGTTCTTTGAGCATATTTAATAGAGTTTTTTTAAATGTCTTTGTCTAATGACTATTTTTTTCTTCAGGGATGGTTTCATCTGATCCTCTAAACAATGTCCTGTTTCTGTGTATGCTTTGAGATATTTTGCTGAAAACTGGACATTTGAAATAACAGTCACCTCTCCCAATCTTTGCAGATGGGCTCCAAGAAGGGAAAGACTTTACAAATGAGTCCAGGATTAAGATTCATTTTTTCAGAGCTTTTCTGCAATGCATCTTCTCTGGGCCTGTGTATACACTGCCCCCCACTTTGTTTTTCTGTTTCCCCTTTATCAATGGCTGGTTTTAAATGTCTCAATTTCCCTAAAGGTCTCTCAACCCTGCTCTTTCTTATTGTATTCCTCAATCAATAATCTCTTGCCTCAGGCCTCTGCAGTTTCCTTGCGGTTCTCTTGAGCCACGTCTATTGTTTCCTGTGGTTTTCTCTAACCTGAAATCTGAGTGGTACTGTATTTTAGCTTCCTGAGCTTCTAGTTAAGCAAAACAAACCAGTCCTTCAGGCGGCCCTCAGATAGCTTAGGACACTGCAAATTCAGTCCACTGTAGGCTCTCTAGTTTGTGGAAGGGAATAGTAACTGGGCTACTACTTCCCCCAAAACTACACCAGGCCACACTAGGGGCAGGGTGGGGCAAGGGTGACTTAAAAATACCACAAGCACCCAACTATTCTGCAAGTTGGTAATTCTCAATTGAGCATTCACTTGGCTGCTATAGATTTTTTATTTTAAGAATTCCTATAAAATTATTTTAGCCAGTCTCTATTTATTTGATGTTTCCATGAGAGCTTCCTATGCAAACTGGAGGGTGTGGATGAAGTTGCCTAGTCCACCACTTGGCTGATGTCCTTATTACATGATTCCTTAAGCCCCAGTTCCTTAGAGAGACTACTTCACGAAGGTTGTTAAAATGATTAAATGAGATGATGTACAGAAGTATTTAGCACAAAACTCTGCATATAGTAAAAGTTCAATAAATTTTGGCCCACTATTATTGTCATAAAAAACAGTATAATCCCAGACTACATTCCTTATCTACATTGCTGGAAGACTTCCAGGTGAGTGACAGTGTTGTGCTGCGTACAACATGAACCTCCCCAGCAGTCCTACAAATATCAGTTGCCTAATTCATGTCTATCTTCTATAATGCTATTTTGTCTCCATTATCCATTGAAAGTAGATATCACTGAATATCTAAAGCAGATTTTTTTTAATTCTCATGTTTCAGGTTTTCTACATCTTGCTTATGCATTATTTTTAACAGAAGTTTTCATTCCCATCACCTATCTGAAGGTCTAGAGAATTTTCTCTACTGGCAATGTGAGAAAGCTGCACATAGACATAAGTTTCATTTTTAATATGTGTCTGGTCAGTTATATATTTTAGAAATGAAACTTATTATATTCTCAGTGGTAAAGAATCTTCCTGCCAGTGCAAGGACATTGTGGGTTCAATCTCTGGGTCAAGAAGATCCCCTGGAGAAGGAAATGCCAACCCACTTCAGTATTCTTGCTTAGAGAATCCCATGGACAGAGGATCCTGGTGGGCTACAGTCCATAGGGTCACAAAGAGTCAGACATGACTCAGCAACTAAGCACACACATGTACTGAACAGTTTTAATTTTAACACACTCATGCATTTAAAAAAAAAACAACTGCAGAAGTTCTTTCTAGAGAACACCAGTTCACACTGGTCTTATACTGTGAAGACATTGCTAAGCCAGTGGATTGCAAAGCTGTCTTTGAAAATCACCTTGGGATAATACAACCTTGGTGCAGGACAGGATGGCAAGATGTGTAACTTGGAGAAACTGTCCAAGCTAGATGTCAAAAGCTTATTTCAAAGAATTAGTAATAGCCTGGTAGTCAAGAAGCCACCAGCAGGAGAACAAGGAAGATGAGCCTTTCGGCCTAGGCTGTTGCAATTGCTCAAAGGAGACCCCCACTTCAGAGGAAGTCAACTGACTGAAGCAGCCCAACCAGTGTCACAGGAATTACTGAATTCACTGCCTCAGGGACTGGTTGGGGATGTGCATCCCAGAAAGCTGATTTTGTCAGCACATTGAAATTTGGAAGCTTTCCAATATGGAACTGCATTAGCCAAGCTCAAAGAGATTCAAGTCAGATATCCTTGTGTTAATCTCCCATAGCCCGGAACGAACAGGTAGTTCTGGCAAATTTATATCCTCACTGGTGACAAGATACAGAGAAGTTCAGAGTGAACATTTTTGTGAGAATGTGAAAGTTTGTGAGTTGCTCAGTCATGTCTGACTCTTTTCAACCCCCTGGACTATAGCCTGCCAGGCTCCTCTATCCATGGAATTCTCCAGGCAAGAATTTTGGAGTGGATAGGCATTCCCTTCTCCAGGGGATCTTCCTAAACCAAGGCTCAAACCCAGGTCTCCTGCTTTGCAGGCAGATTCTTTACCACCAGGGAATGGAGTCAATAAAAAGTAAAGATCATCACTGTTGTTGTTGTTCAATCTCTAAGTCGTGTCCAACTCTTTGTGACCCCATGGACTACAGCACACCAGGCTCTCCTGTCCTTCACTATCTCCTGAAGTTTGCTCAAATTCATGTCCATTCAGTTGATGATGCTATCAAACCATCTTATCCTCTGCTGCCCCCTTTTCCTTTTGCTCTCGATCTTTCCCAGCATCAGGGTCTTTTCCAATGAGTCGGTTCTTTGTATTAGGTGGCCAAAGAACTGGAGCTTCTGCTTTAGCATGTCCTTCCATTGAATATTCAGGATTGATTTCCTTTAGGATTGACTGGCTTGATCTCCTTGCTGCCCAAGGGACTCTAAAGAATCTTCTCTTAGCACCACAGTTTGAAAGCACAATTGGAAAGATCATTAATTTTCAGAAATATCTCTCATTTCTGGAATCATCTCACCCAGTACAGGAACTAATTTGCCAAAGAGGTTTCTAGTTTCCTGGACAAAGAAACCTGTTCCCTCCTATCCAGGGCTTCCCTTTGTGCCCCTTCTGCTTCAACTGCAGATTGACTTCCTTCCTATTCCTTCTTACTTTTCCTTCAGAAAAATACAATTCCCTACTTGAAATTCTAATCACACAATAACTCTGCTCTGCTGAAAATATATCCAGATCACCTTGATTGGAGCTTTTGGATGTTTAGTCCTATAACTATATATAACCTATAACTATTCACTTATGTAATATTTGCAGATAGGTCTCTTGACACCCTCCGACAGATGGCCCCTAATTTTGATTGCTTTACTAATTTATCTTATCTTTGCAAACATTTTTGGAAGTTGAGAGAGTAACTTCATTAAGCCCTTCTTGCATGCCAGCAGATACAAAACCCACATTTTAAAGTCTAATCATTTAAAAAATTAAAACATTGAGATTTTTCTGCAGAAATACTGCGTAATTTCTCTAAATTACATGCAACCCCAAACAACACATAGAGGAGCTGTGAATTCTCCTTATTATGTTCTGTGTGATTTGGTCAAACATTTAGTTACCTACTTAAGGATTTACATATGCTAATATGCAGCTAGCATTGCTATGACTGCTGTGAATGACTGAAAATCCCATGGGATGGGGCTTTTCCCCTGCTCACAGTCAACAACTTTAATCTGGACTCTATGCTGCCATGGTTTTCTTACAGAAAAAACAAGACTGTAAGGTAAGCACCAAAGCTTAAATAACTAGTTGAAACCAGTGACTCAAATAAAAATTGTATTGGAAAGGATGGCATCTTAAGTTCCTTTTGGAAACAAATGGAATTTAACAAATAATATTGGAAAAAGCAATTGCCTAATAAGTTGTACATTTTTTGGTAGATATATTTGTTGAGCCAACAAACATTTAGTAAGTACCTACAGTGGGTAGAAAACTATACTAGACTGGGGAAATGTGGATGAAACTGCAGTTCTGCTCTTCAGGCTGACTTATCTACCTAGTATATGGACAGTCTTCAACACTCCTTGTAGCTCTAGGATTCATACTTCTAATTTGAAATAATGCATTTCTAATGGGTACTGAGACACTCAGGTACTCAGTTCCAGCTGCACTGCCATTTTTTTTTGCATGTATTATTTAACCTCTTCATTCTCTTTGATTCTCTCTGCTGATTTCATGTTGAATTACTGTGGTGTTTTTAAGTGTAAGCTTTAGAATCAGAGGGACCTGCTTTAAAATTCCACTTACCCTAGGAAAATTACTTAGACAAGTGAGCCTCAGTTCTTCTTTGCAAATTGGAATGCAACACATGGCTAATGGG
This sequence comes from Antilocapra americana, assembly GCA_007570785.1. NCBI lineage: Eukaryota > Metazoa > Chordata > Mammalia > Artiodactyla > Antilocapridae > Antilocapra > Antilocapra americana. The sequence continues at coordinate 2,071,300 of ML663559.1, forward strand.
TCTGAAGTAAGAAGTACAACCAATGGCTAAGTCACATTCACTTTCCACTAGGGTTATTTTGGTGAAGTACTTACCTCCTCCATGTCTATGACTAGTTCCTTACATATGAAAAGGGGAAAGAATCATCTTCCATAGGACCCATGCAAGGAGTAAATAACAAAATGCATGTAAAGTGTTTATACAGTGACTAGTATATAGGAATCATGCAATAAATACTAGTTATAATTACTATTTGATCATTAAATGAATTACTACATCTTTAAGCACTTAGTACACTTGTTTTGGGGAAGCATATTCCAAAGATAGCATTTTGTTTTCAATATAGCTTATAACAGAGGCATCCATCAGTAGAGCTGCCTACCTCAGGAAATAGTGTGTTCTATCACTATAAACAGCCAAAAAAATGTTCATGGCTTTCAGTTAAAGCTAGGAAGAAGGATCTCTTATACTGGAAAGACCCTGAATACGATGATTTTTAAGCTTTTCTCAACTTTAATTTTCCTCATTCTATGACTTATATTTGTCTTTGTTTAGAAATGCTACCATTATTAGCATTGAAGTAACATTAAACACTTTATTTTTACAAAGAACCTATAATTGTAAAATACTCAACAATTTATCTAATTTTCCTTCCAGAAAAATGTAAGTCCACCCTCCTTCCTGCTTCTCTTATTTTAACAGTTATAGAGAAAAGCTCAAAACGAAGTCAGTTGCCTCATTTCAGAATATACTGTGATTTTCTTTAAATATTTTTGTGTCCTGTTCATTTTTTCAATTTTGTGATGTAAGAATCATGGTTAGCTCTGATTCTGGTGATGATATTACTAACTAGGTCAGAAGTTAGTTTAAAAAAAAAAAAACATGGGTCCACAGCTAAGGCTCTTATATCAAAAAAAGAAAAAAAAAACTTGGCCATGTTTTGTGTTCAAAATAAACTTTTCCCTCTATTCTGGGGCAATCAGGAGATGTTTCTGAGAAAAGTGCCACCATGAATACTAGCCAAGGGAAAAGACCATGGAGAGAGTAAAAGTCAAGGGCTTGACCACCTGACTGTTCTGCGGTCCCCTTTGATAGAGAATAACTGACAGATCACTTTCCGCTGGTTTCTCAATGCCTCTGATAAGCTGTTACTGGGAAAGGGGTCCTGGGTACCTGGTCAAGGAAATATTTAAAAGCTTGCTTTGACTGATGCTTTTATCTGTAGCTTGAAAAGGGCAGTTTGGGGATATGAGTATCAGTATATTCTTGAAGAGTGGCTTACCTAAAAAGAAGAAACACTTAGAAAGGAATAATATTGGCACCATCTGGGACAAAAGGCTGTGCCCTGAGGATATGAAGAAAAGTATGACAAAGGAAGGCTGGGTCCAAACCCCATTCTGTGCCAGATAAAGAAGAGGTCAGGGAAGGTGACTCACAAGGAGCGTATTCACTGCAATACTGGGACCTTGAGTGTCCTTTTGTGGGGAGAAGAGGTTTTCAAGGTGTTTTTCAGATGTCTCCGTTGTCCTGCCAAATGCTGCCAATGAGCACTGCCAAGACCTGGACACTCTTGGTCCTGTTCCCAAACAAAGCATGCGGAGGAGCAGAAAGAAAGACAGCTCAGCGGCCAGATGGCCCTTCTGCTTTGCTAGGCAAGCTGTTTATTTTTGCATTTAATTTATATGGAACTACTTTTGTACCCTGAAAATCCCTAAGTAGGATTGTGGGGTACCTGCTCTACGGAAGTGTTCAATTCACTGGTACAGAAAAAGGAGTTTCTCTCTCTCTCTCTCTTTTTTTTTTTTGGTAACAGCAGGAATACTGGTTTTAATTAGAAAATGGGGGTAAAGGTGTCAAAAAGAGAAAAGGGAAGGAAATGATAGAGAAAAGTAATGTTTTCCACACAGTGTTAGGAGAGATTAAAAAGTAAAATCACCTAGTCTTGGGACATCATTGGGGGGACGTGAAAGCAAATGAGTCTGTTTTGTTGAGCTGAGTCTCTGGGTGGTCTTGAAGGGCTGAGGCTCTGAACCAAGAAGTGGGGGGACAGGCTCCAAAGAAACCCTCTTGGAATACAGATATCTTCAGCCCTAATTTGGAGTTATCAAGTTTTAAGAGCATGCACAGTGAAATTAAAGAAAAATAACCCCAGGGAAATACTGAATTGCCCATTTTTATTTTGTCAAGGAAAAAAAAATCTTACAATTTCAATATAACATCATTTTAAAATCCCGCCTCCTCAATAAAAAACATACCATCCCAGGATAAAAATAGTCTTTCTCAAGAAAGCTCAGACTGATTTCTATCTGCAATGATTATATATAATTTCTATAAATATACACTAATGCCAATAAATACATGTGTGTATGTGTATATATAATATGTGTCTATGTGGTATATATTTATGAACATGTATATGCACACACACTGATATACATGGATATGCTTGAGATGTAAGTACAAAAATTTAACACACCGTTTATTCATGGTATTATATGGTAGGTGATAATTTTTTCAAGTGGGCCAACTGGGGGGTTCATGTTGGACAGTGTTACTTGAAACAAAGCTCCACAGATAATTGTGGACAATTTTAAAGCATGTTCTAAATATATACTTATACATAGACTTGCTGAATGAAAATGGAAGCATTATGTCTAACTAATGTGAAGGAAGTGGTGGAGGCAGTGAGGTAGAGCTGGCCGAGACTTCACGAGTGAGACCGCTGGCAGACACACTCCACGCTCAGAGGCCACTCATGCTGACATCTCAAAGGCTGTCTCCCAACCTGAGAATCTGAGAAAAAGATGCTACAGAAGGATGAAAGCTTGGTCATGAACCAGCTCTGGCTCTGAACCAGAAGTCTACAACTCAGTCATAAATTAAGCTGGGATGAGAAGGCTGAGGAGAGTCTTGGGTAGAAAGTTTTCAAGGTCTTCTGACCTTGGGGGGCAGGAGAATACAAGGAGGCAAAAGACAAAAATAAATATACTTGGTACCTGAGCAAGAGTCCCTGTCCCGAGTAGCCCACGAGAGTCACTTGCAGAGCTTAACATAAAAACTCTGGGATTTAACTGGCTGGTGGTGGAGTCTGCATAGTGGTTATTTATTTATGTTTTCCAGATGATTCTAGGGTTGAGAACTAAGCTAAGTTGAGAACCACTGCTTAGAAGGCTGATAAAAGGCAGCAGGAAATATTCTCTCTCATTAGAGATTCTCAAACTGATTGATTTTCAGTGCTTGGAGTATGACGAAATATCCCACAATCAGATATTTAGGGGCTCTGCTTTGTCACTATAAAATCTCAGTGTGGTTAACAGGCAGAAGGATGCTCTTCTCATCACAATTTCAATGAGATCGTCTGTGCAGTGAAAAGTGACAGAACACAGACACTGTCAGGAAAAACGCTGGTGTCACAAAGAGGGCAGGGACCACCTAGAAAATCAACAAAGCACCTGGATTACCTTTGGAAGTGTCTACACCTACTCTGAGTGGGAGCAGGGTGAGAGCTGGCTGAAGGCACAGTGGAGTTTTCACTAATGAAGGTTTCCCTAATGAAGGTTCCAGGGACTGCCACAAGCTTAGTGTAAATGATCTCATTTAATGGACGTGTTTCTTCACCCATTTCTGGCTACACAATCCTGCTACTACTCTTCAAACATGTTAGGTGTATTTCCACCCTCTCCTTCCACCTGGAACTCTCTTCCTCCAGGTATCTACCTTTTAGGTCTTTGTCCAACATTCACCAACTCCATGAGGGCTGCTTGACAAAAGCTGTCACCAGCACCTCCCTCTCCCTGTTCCCTACTGCTCCTATCCTGCTCTGTTCTTTTCTTGCCATGCATTCATCACTTTCTAACAATGATCTGTTCTATCTAGCTATCTATCTATGTAGCTGTCTTCCTTCTAGAATCTAAGCTCCATGAGGGCAAGCCTTTCCCTCTCTCTCTCCCATTGAACGATGCCTAAACATCCCTGACACTCAATATATAATTGTTGAATAAGTATAAGATTTGATATTATAGTAAATTAATATTATTATTTTGATTAGCAAAATATTTCTTGTCTGCTAAAAATAACAACTTTATTCTTCATTCAATAAAGAGAAAACTTATGATAAAGGAGGAAACTGAAAAAAGGAAGAAGGAAAAAAACTTTAGTTGGCTGTTGATGACACTGGTACCTTCACAAAATGATGGGTTTTTCAATTCCTGAAAGTATAAAATATATTCAGCTTACAAAGCTGAAGCTGGTTGAGTTATACTTTCAGTTATCTCCATTACTCTCCCTTTAATTTAGTGTTCTTTTGCAGTTTTCAAAATTGGCACCTGATAGTCACCTCCCCCAATTTACCCATGGGATCTGACTTCCCAAGACAAATGACACATCTTTAAAACAGAAACCCACTCCAAGGGCTGCTGAACAAACACCAGCAGGGCTTTCTGCTCCCGGGGAGAGTTACAGCGCCTTCCTGATCTCCACCAGAGCTGTTGGATAATGAAGGGTAAGGGAACACACAGATTGTTCTTGGCCCTTTTGCTGCAGCCTTTCTGGAATTCCTCTTAGGTGTATCGGTGCTGCTATCTCCATTCAGAATTCTCTATTCAAGTCTGTTAACTCTAAAATCCTAACTCAGCAGGAAAACACATTAAAACATTTCTCTTTGCTCCCAGTGTAATAGTACAAAAAATTTACATTTTTACAAGGTTTCTATTCTTCTAGCACTAAAATATTTAAATGGACTCTACACATAGGATCAGAGCCTTCCCAGATGTCAGAAATTGATGATGGCAGGTGAGGAGGAGGCACAAAAGCCAGAGGATTTGAAAAGAAGTTGACAAGTGCGGTGCTCAAGGCAGGATACTGTGAAATCGTTATAATTCAACAAAGAGAGTAAGTACACCCCTGCAGAGTCAGATCTTTGCACTCAAGCATTAAAATCTTTATCTTCACCAGATGCATAAAATGAAAAATAAAATCTGAAAGAGAGAGAAGGAACCACGGCCAATTTCAATTCCGCCCTCTCCTTCTCAACAAAGCGATTCACTGTCGATGCATTTGAAGCAGCAGCTCTCACCATTCCTATCAGGCAATGAGAACCAGCTAAAACATAAAAAGAGCTCTCAGTCCAAAACCGATACGTGGGAATAAATCTAGATAATGTCAGATCGGGTGGGGGAAAAACAAGATGGTTTCATTGCAATGATCAAATCCAGTACTCAGTTCAGTTCAGTCGCTCAGTCGTGTCCTGACTCTGCGACCCCATGAGCCGCAGCACACCAACTGTGTCCATCACCAACTCCCAGAGTTCCCCCAAACTCATGCCCATTGAGTCGGTGATGCCATCCAACCATCTCATCCTCTGTCATCCCTTCTCCTGCCTTCAATCTTTCCCAGCATCAGGGTCTTTTCAAATGAGTCAGCTCTTCGAATATTTCTATTGTATTAAGTGTTTATTTAGAATATATGGGGGGATGTATGTAGGTTATATGCATATACTACTATACAATTTTTTTTTTTTAAGCACCTTCTCTCGGGAACTGCAGGCACACTGCTCAGAATGGACGTGGTGCTTTACTTGTTCTCACTGAGCTACTGGCCACGGTGGGAATAGAATCTAACTCTGCTCTCTCACTTCTTCCCCAAGACCTCAAGAGGGACGAGCTGTGGTTTCTTGAATGTCACGTTGAGAAATACAGAACTCACTCTGTAAGCAACAGCGTGTGGCAGAAAGGATCTAAGTAAGGGCATGAAAGGATCTTAGTTATATTTTAGGAAGATCATCAGAGAGAAATGTGAGGTTCTCTTATCAAAAGAGTTGATATGATTATGCAGAAAATATTTTGCATGAAAGATTATATATTAGGTTTTAAAAAAGCAGTTTATAAAACTGTATGTGATATAATTCCACTTAATGTAAAAAATATATTGAAAACTCTGTGTGTGTGTGTGTGTGTGTGAACATGAAAAGGTTTGGACAGACACACTGAAAGGTTTAGAATACCTTGTTATCTCTGAGTTTTCTTCCTTTCTTTTTTTTTTTTTAACCTATAATTTATACTTTTCTCCTAAGCACATGTATTGCTTCTATGAAAAATATTTTTAAAATTTTATAATATTTTTTAAAGGGAATGGCACAAAGTATTAAGGGTCTGATAAGGCTAAGGGAGCAAGTCTGAAAACACAGAGGAAAAAACCATATTCTGTATCTTGATTGAGCAGCGGTTACAAAGGAGTATATATTTGCCAAAATTCATTGAAATACACGCTTAAAATTTGTGCATTTTTATATGTAAATAGACCTTAATTACTAAAAGGCAAAAAAGTTAAAGTACAACTCAGACTCTATCAAAAAGTGATTTACTTCTGGTTACAGTGATAATATCAAAACCTTGCAGACAGTACCTCATAGCCACAATCCAGTATTACATTTCCATTAAAAAGCTAACCGGCATGCTAAGCCAAAAGGATTCAATGATTCTTTGCTTAAAACAAAGTACAGTCATTCCAGGTCCTGTCTGGTACCAAAATCTGTGGACGCTCAAGTCTCATATATAAAATGGTATAGTAGTATGTGCATATAACCTACATACATCCCCCCATATATTCTAAATAAACACTTAATAGAAATGCTATAACGTAACAATAGAAATGTTATGTAAATAGCTATAAATACTTGTAAATGCTATGTAAATAGTTGCCATTGTGCTGCAAAGTCCAGTTTCAATTTTTGGAACTTTCTGGGACTTGTTTTTCCTTTTATGAACATTTTCAACCCTCCGTTGGTTAAATCTGCAGATGCAGAAATCTTGGATATGGAGGGCCGAATTTAAGTGCATTTGTGGAGTAAATCCTTAGTGGTAATAAAATATTTATTGAGCATAAAGCTAGAAAACATCTTATACATCTAAAGTCAGGTCCTCCTAAATTCTTCATAATATAAGCACAGACTCTAGTTTATTATTTGCCAACCCTATCTACATTCTGAATTGACTTCCCTTATATACCAGCTTGCTCTAACTGGAAGCAGGAATCCAGGGAATGGTCTATGAGGCTGACTCCATACTGAAGAGTAGAATTTTTTTTTTTTTTAAATAGCACATTTGAATCCTTTACTGCTGGCAAGCCTGGACTCTGGTTCTACACTAACCCCACCCCTTTCTAGCATTTACACATTTCCTCAGGCCATGACTTGAGGCTCCTGTGACCTGGAATTGTCAGGGAAACCACTGACTAAAATCGCCTGCCCTGGTCAGGCACAGTAGTAACCATTTGCATGAGTTACCCTACAACAGGATGTCCTGCTAAGGAATGTGGAACCGACAAGCCACCACTAGCAGGAAGAACTTGGGAAAGGTCAAAAGGAGAGAGGAGGCTACAGTCAATTTGTCCTACCAATCTCCCACAATCCCTCTCACTGGAATCCATCTTGACTGAGCAATGTGGAAGGATCCAGAGCCAGAATGATTAGCCAAAGACAATTAGGAAACTAACTCTATTACCATAAAACCTGAGATGGCAAGCCATGTGGCAAAGCAGTTCTCTGGGTTCCCTTTCTCTGCCGCTCTCTACCTGGGCTCCCTTTTCCAATAAAATGTCTTTCTTTGTCTCCTTGGACAATTTATTTCCAACTCTGTGTTAGACAAAAGTTCACTCTTGGGCCCTGGAGGGGGCCCCCTTCCTGCAACAGAATAACGAGAGTGACACAGAGACCAACAGGCAGAATACATGCACCCACCTACACTCTGGGAAGCTGCACCCCTTACCTGTCCATCCTGTAACTCTCAGAACTTTCTGGGAATTCTTTTGAAATCATCTCAAGAGCCAAATATAACCCAGGAAAATCACTATAGTCATTGACCAGAAACCAAATTACTCATGTAATTTGAACTAATGTTCATGAAATCACGTTCATATCCTGCTTTTTCGAAAGTGTTTGCTGGAGTAGATTTCACTTGTTTCTGAAAATCAAAACCATCTACTAGGTCTTTGCAAACTAGGCATAAGATTGTGGTAGTTCAAACTTGCTCTTCCCTAGGGTGGAAGCATGGGGTGGTGCTAAGGGTCAGGGACTGGACTCCTGCTTGGCAGCTGTCCCCGTTTGTGTGTGGATAAGTTACTTGACTTCTCTCAGCCGAATCTAGTCATGAAATAGCCTGTTTATTTACAGCCGCTTACATACACCAGTGTTAATGTTGGATCCTTCCCCATCCCTTATTCTGACTTGGGAGGGGACTAACAAAAGTAAAACTATGGCTCATCCTCTGCTTAAAATTTCACACAATTAAAAGTGGCATTTACTTATATTCACTTCTGGCTATTAGATATCTCTTTCCATCTTTTATATAAGTTTTTTTAATTGAAAAAGTTTCCACATTTAATCTTTTTTATTGAAATACAGTTGGCTTACAACACTGCATTAATTTCAGGTGTACAGCACAGTGATTCAGTTATATATATATATATATGTATATATATATATATTTCTTTTAAGATTCTTTGCTCATATAGGTTATTACAAAATACTGAGTATTATTTTCTGTGTTATATAGTAGATTCTTGTTGGTTATCCATTTTATATACAGTAATGTATATATGTTAGTTCCAACCTTCTACTTTATCCCTCCTCCACACCCTACTAGTTCACTTGTATCTTTTTTTTTATAGTCCACATTTAAGTAACATTATGTGATATTTGTCTTTTTCTGTCTGGCTTACTTCACTTAGTATGTTAATATCTAGGTCAATCCATATTGCTGCAAATGGCATTGTTTCTTTTTATGTCTGAGTAATATTCCATTGTATATATGTACCAGATCTCCTTCATCCTCTCCTCTGTTAAGGGACATTTAGGGTGCTTCCATGTCTTGCCAATTATAAACAGTGCTGCAATGAACATTGGGGTGCATGTATCTTTTTGAATTATTATTTTCTCCATATATATTCCCAGAAGTGGGATTGCTGGGTCACATGGTAGTTCTACTTTCAGCTTTTAAAGGAACCTCCATACTGTTCATAGTGGCTGCACCAATTTACATTCACACCAACAGTGCAGGAGGGTTCTCTTTCCTCCACACCCTCTCCAGCATTTACTGGTGTAGACTTTTTGATGGTGGCTATTCTGACCAGCATGAGGTGACAACTCATTGTAGTTCTGGTTTTCATTTCTCAATTAGCAATGCTCAGTATCTTTTTATGTGACTTTTGGCCATCTGTATATCTTCTTTGGAGACGTGTCCATTTAGGTCCTCTGCCCATTTTTAAAACTGAGGTTGTTTATTGGATATTGAGCTATATGAGCTACCTGTTTCTATATTTTGGAGACAAGCTTTTTGTTTTTTTTTTAAATATAACTGCATATAGCTCATTTGCTTTATAAGTAGTTCTTATGTAAATAAGTGAGTGAATCAAATAATCTCTTGACAATAGAAGTTAAACTTCTTTAGTACCTACTATTTCAAACTTGAAGTATAGTGAGTTATAATTCTTTGTATTAGCACTTGAACAGCACAATGTTCTAACAATATCTCAGTATTTATTAACAGTTTTAAATGAATTAACTCAGAATAATAAAACTCAAGACAGGGAATTTCAAATATGCTGACTCATTGAAAATCTTCATTAAAAACATGCATTTCAAATTTAATAGGAGTCAAAAGAACATCGTCCTTAAAATTACAAAGTGATGAGTTTTGACATGCATTACAGCTGTTATAAACCACTATATGGAATTCAGTATACGCAGGCTTTTAACTTTCCTAATGTGAATTCCTTTATCCCCAAGCGTTCTTACTCCATAGAAGGATGCCTTCCCTCAGTAAAAACCATATCAAGGAATGAAGATGTAAGTGAATAGTCAATGATTAATAACCAACTGAAGAGGATATCATTAGGAGAGAGTCTTGTTTTTGTAGTAAAAACAGTAATTTTGATTCTCCAGAGAACACAGACTTCTCTAGATTACCAATATCAATTCTTAGTTCTTGAGAACAAGAGGTGCTTGGGAGTGTTCGTCCCATTCAAGGAGCAATAAATAAACGTTTTCTGCCTCTGAGGCTTCACGGGGTATTTCAAGTTCAAGTATAAACTCAAGACACCAAGGTTTCCATCCAACCAATGCACTAAGTGACAACAACCACGACTTGAGCTCCCAGAATTGTTAAGACAAGTTTCTTGCTGTAAAGAAACTTTCAGTGTTACTTGTTTTCACTGTGGGGCAGTCTCCCTTTTGTTTCTTTCTAAAATGAAACTCCCTCCTGTTTCTCTTTCTACTCTCATTTCTTTTCAGTTTCATTAACTTGATATTTTTCTGAAGATGGATGTTGACGTGGAAGCGATGAGGCCCCTCTTTAATCTCCATCCCATCCCTGGCGGGGGGAGGGGAGGGTCAGGCCTGCTTTTTATTACCTTTCCAGGCTTTTCTCTGAGGTCTTTGTCCACTAATGAGCATCAGTTTCTGAAGCTCTCCACTTAGATGACCCATAGACCACCCCACTCCATGTTCAAAACAGAACTGCATTCTTCAGCTATGTTTGGGCAAACAATCACGCAAACAAAAAACTTAAAAATGACTTAGATAATTCCTCTGAGTCCTGGATATTGTCTCTTCTAAAAATCTCTTGAATTTCTCCAATTTTATACCTTCACTGTTACCACCTTAGGGAAAGGAGAGCTGATATATTCTGTGTGATTCCTACTACCTACTAACTAAAATCATTTGTGGAATTTCTTGAATCCTTTATAACCCATTCCAGAACCTTAGGGAGCACAGAGTTTGAACAACTTCTCCAGGTGATTCCATATGCCTTCCAACATATGTTATCTCAGCTATTCTTGACTGAAACCCTACGAGGCAGGTACTTTTAAACCCACTTATGGAAGGAAAAAGAATCTCAGCCTCAGAGATGCTAAGTAACTTGTTTGTGATAAGACAGCTAGCAAGTGACAGAGCTGAGATTCAGTGTTTATCTAACTCCACAATCTGTGTTCTTCTGAGTTCCCTGCCATTTACTCTCCATTTACTTGGCTAGTGGTTTCCACACTTTAAGTTATGTAAGCTGTAAAAGGGTTTTTTTTCTTTAAATGTCAGTTTCCAAGTCAAACCCACAGAAATTTTGACTCTATAGGATTAGATTCCAACCTAGAAATATGCATTTTAACAAGCAACCAAAAGATTCTAAAATAGGCATCTAAGATCATGCTTTGAGTAAAATCTGATTATCCATTAGACATATTAAACATTTTTCCCCAGAATGCAAATATAGTCATGTCTATTTTCTTGTTAACCATTAAATGGATTCCAATAAGTTTCATAATAAATCCAAATTTCTAGCCATGGTGCTCATGACCTCCAAGTGGCGGTCACAGTCTTATTTGTCTCATTCCCACCTCTCCCTTGCTTTCATTCTGTACTCTAGTCAACTGGAATCCAATGCTTGTTCTTCAGTGACAAAGTCATGTCTTTTTAAAAAATTTTATTTTATATTGGAGCATAGTTGATTAACAATGTTGTTAGTTTCAGGTATACAATAGAGTGATTCAGTCATGCAAATAATGTATATATTCTTCCTCAAATTCTTTTTCTCACTTAGTTTATTACAGAATATTGAGCAGCATTTCCTGTGCTATACAGTAGGTCCTTGTTGGTTATCTACTTTAAATATAGCAGTGTGTACTTGTCAATCTCAGCCTCCCAATCTATCCCTCCTCCCACTCCTTCCCCCTATGTAACCATAAGTTTTTTCTCTGTGAGTTGCTTCTGCTTTGTAAGATCATTTGTATCTTTCTGATTTCACATATAAGTGATATCGTATGATATTTGTCTTTGTTTTTCTTACTTCACTTAGTATGATACCCTTCAGGTTCATCCATCTTGCTGCAGACAGCATTGTTGCCTGCTTCTTGATGACTGAGTAATATTCCATTGTATATATATGGACCACACCTTCTTTATTCATTCATCTGTCAACGGACTTTCAGGTTTTTATCTTCAAATCTTTGCACATGGCTGTGTGTGAACCTTATTTGGATGGCCCAGGAATTGTTCAAATTCAGTTTTACCTGCTCTGTCATTCCTCCAGTTAGCTGCTCCTTTCTATGACTTCTTAACAGGAAGAGCATCACACATGTTAGCATTTTTATGCTTCAAAGCACTTATTTCTTAACTTTTGTAACTCTTACCATACTCTTGGTGTAAAAACTGACAATTCTTTGTATCTTCAGTGTTAGCACAGTCTTTGCACAAAATAGGACATTAAATATTTGATCAATTTAAAAAAAATTACTTTTGGCAGATAATCCAAAAAGTTTAAAAATTTTATAGCTATATTTGGGTGGTTTTCATACCCATAATGAAATTTTCATTTCTTTAATGAAATATATGATCAACTATATCAATCTTTTGGCATTTTATAGACTCATATAATTGCTAAAGGAAGAGGGGATTTTGGAAGTCATGTTAGGTGATATCCCCATTTTTACAGATGGGAAAACAGAAACCTGAACGAATTAAGTGACATTCTCAAGTTTATTCAGCAAACTCAGTAGAGACTGAAAGCTTATCTTTGCCTGATCTAGTTCTCCTTTTGTTCTGCCATATTGCTTGTTTTTTCTTCTTTTCCTCCCATTATTCTACTTTAAGGACTTAACACTTATTTGAGCACCACTCTGTCTGTGACACTGAGCCAGATATGTTATCTCAGCTCTGCATTTTTTTTTCTCTCCTTCCATCCCCAGAACTTGGACATTTGATATGTACCAGCGTAGTGCCAGCTGCCAAAAATGTAACTATTCGGGAGACATAGTTTCCACTCCCACAAGCTTACAGTCTAGAAGAGAAGACAGGTAAGTGTACAGTGACTTAAGACATGACATGGTTCCTGAAGTGGGCATTCCATGACATGCTTCGGATTAAACATGGAATGAAAATTTGGTGACCATGTATTCAAAGGACAAATGTCACTGCTCTTTTCTTTACCAGATTTGTAATAAGGACCAAAAACACCAATCAGGAAATAAAGCACAAATTTGAGAAGTCTCATCCTAATTCACCTGTCATAAAATTGCCAAAAATAGAGAGTATTCTCTGAAGAGGAGCTTTTCATATCCCCTGACTCCCAAGAGAGAGTAAAAATTGAGACCTTTGAGACTATAGTTATCAATGCCTGAATCTGAAAAGAGACACAATAGACATGAAGCAAGGTAACCATCTTTTAACACCACGTTTTCAGGCTAGATTAATTTACACATAAATTGAAACTGTCTTACATTTTTAAAAACACCCTTTGACTCAACTTTCATTCATTTTCTACCCTGAACCAAAGTCCAAAGTCAACATTCATTCATGTAAGAATAGTTAGAAATACATGATACCTGGTGTCAATACTTTGGGAACTTCACAATGTAGTGTGTTCCATATTCCCAATATGCTTCAACTAGGAGGGGATGGGTGTGAGGGCAGTTAGGGAGACAGTCCCTCTCTAAGTGATGGCTCTTAATCCTTTTTAAAAATATATCAACAAAAAAGAAAAGATAAAGTCACAAAAGCCTTTATATAAAATAGCACAACACTACAGATTAAGTTAAACTTATGCTTATAGTTCACATAACTAAGAGGGATTCTCAAAGACTTTGAGATGATAATTTTGTAAAAAAAAAAAAGCCTCTTTTGGATTTTGGATAAATTAATACTTAGTATTCACCAGTAGATAATGAGTATTATATAAAAGCAGTCGGCTCAGGCATTGTAGGTCCACTCAGGAGGTCCACACAGCAGACCCAGGAAGCCAGGGCAAAACTGCAGGAGGGGTGGCCTTAGATGAAACCAGAGAAATAGAGACAAGGAAGGCTGTGTCCAGGAAAGGAAGCAAAACATAGAAAGGCCCTGAGGCCCAGGGAAGTGTGGTGCTTTAAGTCCCTGGTAGACATTTAGGTTGCCCTCACAGCATGGAAGCTGGTAAAGAATGGATGTCAAGAGATGGCAGGCAGGGGGCTTGAATCTCATGCATATCAGAATTTAATACAGAACTCCCTCAAGTCCTCAAGAGAGTTAGTCTCTATTTTGTGAAGAGAAACAATCTTCTGATCCAAGCCTGAGTTTGGGGCTAAAAAAATTCAGTACAAGGATTTATACCTTAAAGTCCTGCACAATTCAGAAGCAGGTTTTTTGTTTGTTTGTTTTTTGTTTTTTAGGGTGAAATTAAAGGGGAGGTTTCAGCAGGCAGCAATGTGTTCACTGAAAATGCCCCTCCTCTGTGCAAAGCTTACTATGAGTCCTGGAGGAAGCATGCTGAGACCTCAGGACAGGGTCTGCTGGCAGAAAGGGGGCAGGAGGAAGCCCAGGCCCACCTAGGGGATAGTTGTAAGGAGGGGAAGTCCAGACAGAGAGAAGCCCAGAGCTATGGGCTGGGACACAGTACACGGTGGACAAGCTTGGTGAGAGATCGCAGTGATTCAGAATTTACGTGTCCTCTTGGGGTTCATTTCTAGGGCATGAGATACTTTGCCTGTTGTCATACATCTTTTTTTTGTTTTAGAGGAAAATAACTTCACTTTTTATTTTTTTTAAAAAAAAAACTTTTTATTTTGTACTGGGGTATAGCCAGTTAATAAACAATGCTGTGATAGTTTCAGATGAACAGCAAAGGGACTCGGCCATACATATACATGTATCCATTGTCCCCCAAACTTCCTCCCATCCAGACTGCCACACAACATTGAGCAGTTCCCTGTGCTCTATGGTGGTCCTTCTTGGTTATCCACTTTGAATACAGCAGTGTGTACTTGTCCATCCCAAACTTCCTAGCTATCCCTTTCCCCCAAGCTTCGCCCCTGGCAACCAAAAATTTGTTCTCTAAGCCTGTGAGTCTCTTTCTGTTTTGCAAGTTCATTTGTATCATTTCCTTTTAGATTCCACATATTGTTGTCATAAATCTTAATCTAAACATTCCCACCCAACCCAGTATGTACAGGAAATATAGGTAGGTCTGCTTATCAGCTGAAGTCTTGTGATAGAAGATACATTACTGGATAAAGCAAAGGCAAAGTATGGCAGCAGAGGCTGAGAGCAAGCTGGAAGAAACAGTTCCACAGCTCAGCCATACTGTGGAGGGGCTAGGGTGTTGGACAATGTATGTGAATGTCGTGGACTGCTCCCCACTTGCGTGGGCAGCCCTCACTGTAGCAGCCCCTTGAAGCATAAGAAAAAGAGTAAGCAAGACCTGGATTTGCACCCAGCTTGACCCCTTACTAGGTGGGTAGATTATTTAATGACTTTGAACCTATCATTTCATTGGTAAAATAAGGATAATAACATCTGCTTTATTCTAAGAGTCAATGAGATAACAGTAAGTACCTTACATAGTAGCTGGCATATTTTGGTATACAAGAAGTGATAATTGCAATAACAAAGCCAGATAATATGTAAAATTGGTCATTTGTGGAGGGTCACAGACCACTGCCACCTGGGAATATAGTTCTAACTCCTTTCTGTGGCAAGAACTCTCTACCAGGATAATGTTACAATCAAATGAAAATAGAATAGCTGACTCTACCCTTAGTTACTAGGAAATAGCATTACTGAGAATTGCATGCTAAAGACAAGACAGCATCTGCATAACAGCTGGATAACTTAATATCCCAGCCTGCAATATTTCCAAAAGAGTGCTCAGAATAAAGTACTTCATTTATAACAAGGGACAAGTTTTGTTCATCTCATGTAGTAAATGTCACAGTTATTGAAGCAAAGAGATCACAGTGAAAGTTCACCTTATCGATGCACACAGGATCAATTTTCATTGTTCTACAAAGGTAAAACACAATTTTTTGTAAATATCTCCTGCAACTGATTATTTCTAGTTTTATGAGAAAGAAAGGATCAAAAAGCTCATTACACCTCTCCGATAAAATATATTTACTCCATATGTTACATCATTTATTTTGCTACTATTATGATGATGATTATTGTATTGGTCTCAGATATTTTGCTGTGTTACACTGGGTCCTCTACCAAACCACACTTTTCTATGTCCTCTACCAAACAAACCACATGTTATACAAAAAACATGGACAGTCGAGTCATGGATGAAGGAACAGACATGGCTCATAAACGTGGTAAAGATTTTCAACCTAAATCATAATTTGAAAAAAGATAATAAATATCAATTTTTAAGTTTTATCAGATTGGCAAAGATAAAGAATGTGATAATACACAATGTTGGCAAAAGTAGGTGAAACAAGTAATCATACATCTTAATGATACAGAATCTTTGTGATACAATTTATACTAACAATCCAAATTTAAAATGCATATATGTACCTTGTGACCTAGCAATTCCATTTCTAGGAATTTAAAGATATCCTCTTACATATGCTTAAATGTGTGTTTGTGTGTGTGTAGCTCCATCCATTGTGGCACTGCTTGATAAAATAGCAGAAAAAAAAAAATCCCCAAAGAACTCAAATGTTCACTAAATCAATAAAGAACTGATCAAATTAACTATATACCCATATAATGAATGCTATGCAGCCATAGATCCATGTGTGTGTGCTTAATCGCTTCAGTGGTGTCCGATTCTTTGTGACCCCCCTGGCTCCTCTGTCCGTGTGATTTCCCAGGCAAGAATACTAGAGTGGGTTGCCATGCCCTCCTCCAGGGGATCTTCCTGACTCAGGGATCAAACCCGCGCCTCCTGCACTGCAGGAGCCTCTGAGCCACTTGGGAAGCCACATCTGAATATTTAAAGATGTCCAGAAAAAAACTAAGGCACAAAAAACAAGATGCAAAACCATGTCTATCTGCTCCCATATGTGAGAAAAAGGGAGAGCTATATAGATATACATAATACTATAAATATATGTATATAAATATATACAAATACACATAGGCATATATAAAATCATAATTCCAGAAAGATATACAAAATTATGGCAGCAGTGTTTGCCCCTGGGCAAGGAGATCTAGGGTCTGCAATAAGAGGGAGATTATGTTTCATTGTAAGACTGTGCATTTGTATATTTTTGTCAACTGTATATATTAGCTTTCCAATTGTATAACATTGCTTTAAAAAGCAAGAATTTAATGGAATCACTTGGAGATATGGGAGTAATAACGCAAGCAAAGTTTCCTGAGGTAAATCTAAGATGATGAGTTTTGTAGATTAACCTTGAAAGAAGAGATCTCCAACCGACTATAGAGGTTTCTTCCAGTTAGTCATCCAAGTCACTCATTTTAATTCATTTACTTTTTATACAACTCTATGGTTCAAGAGGGAGGAGACATATGTATATCTCTGGCTGATTCATGTTGATGTTTGACAGAAAACAACAAAATTCTGTAAAGCAATTATCCTTCAGTTAAAAAAAAAAAACCTATGGTATATGTACCATCACTGTCATTTTACAGCTGACACAGGCAGGTTAAATGATCAAGTTGGCACAGTGGGTGGCCAAATGGAGATATGTATGCAGGTTTCTTGGGATGTCAAACCCACACACACTCTTGGGCATCACACACACGCACTGTACCTTGACCTCTGCTACCAGGGGTCTGAAACCTCTCCATGGCTTTGGCAAACTACAATTTCTATTTTTATAAAAGTCAAAGCCTCACCAGATGTGGTTTATACCAAAAAAAATGTATTTCTGGGTACTATTTGTCTTTTTGAATGCGATTCAAAAAATAAGTGAATGATATGATGCTTCACTTGGTAAAGCAGCTAGACATTTTCTACATATACATTAACTTACTTTCATGTCACAACAGCCTGGAAGAATATTCATTCTCAATTTATAAATGAGAATACTGTGGCTTCATTGGAGGGGCAGAGATGGGACTGACCCCAAGTCTTCTAAACTTAAATTTAGTGATCCAAACGCACTGCTACATCAAGGGTGAATACCATCTGAAAACTGGCTTTGTGTGTGTGAGGTTTAATTGCAGACTCTGATTGCATGCAGCCATGTCTTTTAGATTCACAGTTCAAAGTTCCTAGTCTAATGTGAGCCCATTCTTCTATGCTCCTTTCTAAATATGCTAGCTGTTCTAAATGTCAAGTTTTGCAATTTTGGAAGCTGAGTTCCAGTGAATTCTTCAGCAGATTTTTCCTTTAAAACCTTCTTTGTCACAATATACTCTTTATAATCATGGCAATTACTTTAATTCAAAGTTCCAATTACAAAGTTTTTCTAATTACAGGTCTATAAACAAAACATAAAAATATCCACTAGGCACACCCAGCTATGTTTTCTTTTTATTTATCTCCCCTCTTATTTTGTCAGTGTTTGTCTTCCTCAGGTTAAGGGCTGGGCTCTTCACTGTTAATATGAGGTTCCCTGGTGGCTCAGTGGCAAAGAACCCACCTGCCAATGCAGGAGATGTGGGTTTGATCTCTGGGTCGGGAAGATCTCCTGGAGAAGGAAATAGCAACCCACTCCAGTATTCCTGCCTGGGAAATCTCATGAACAGGGGAGCCTGGTGGGCTACAGTCCATGTGGTCACAAAAGAGTATAAGCGACTGAAATAGGCCATCCAGGGAAACGACAGATGTGTTTTTTGTGCCTAACACCACTCTCGATGATCAGATATGACTCTGCTTACAAGGGTTCAATGAACTTTTTGAAAAATATATACCACATTCAAATAATCTTTTTGCAAAACAAACCTGGCAACAGGAAATGTCAAAGTCATTAATCGTACATTAAGTTTCATTAAAATTAAAACTTTGAAATAATTAGCTTCTGCTGCTTCCCAAGTGGTAATTATAGACCATTAGGAAGTATCACACTCTCTAGAATTTCTTCCTTAAAACATTAAATGCTAAAGATAAAACATTATATTAAAAATAATTTTTGAGATTTTAACTACGGGAATATAAACAATACTTCCTCTGTACTGGGCTAAGCAAATCTCTCAAAATTCAGGAAATCTGAATTTTACTTGACAGAGTAGTGAAATTAAAATGTTAATGACTGACATTTCAAATGAAAACAGGGCTTGGGGTCAGGAAGATGGAATGGCTATCCACTCCAGTATTCTTGTCTGGAGAATTCCATGGACAGAGGAGCTTGGTGGGCTAAATAGTCCATGGGGTCACAAAGAGTCGGACACCACTGACCGAACAATTATCACTTTCACTTTTTTTTCCCCAAATGAAAGTAGAGTTCAGAAGCATAAAAATACCTATTTTTAAATATTTGAAGACTTCTCTCTTTTCTTTCATTTAAAATTAAGCATTTATCTTACATTCTCAATATTAAATGTTATTTATTCAGTGATAGTTATAAAAAAGTATGTGTTAGATTACTCTAATACATATTAGCAATTTCTCAGCAGGTTTCTTTTTCTAACCAATTTCCATATGAGAGCCTTTAAGTATATAATCTACAATCTTTAGTTCCTCCTCTCATAATCCTCAGTTACTTTCCCAAAATGAATTTCATGATGGAGGGATAAGAAACTTATCTAGATAGTACATATTATCTAAACAAACAGAATACTGTTAAACAATACTAAACAGTATTATAACAGTATTAAAAACAACATTGTTTTTACACGGAAATTATTGTCCATTAAATAAGATTAGCTGCTCAGTCCTGATGTGTGAGACACTCTAAGACACCAAGAGAGAAAAACAGACAGGGACCTTTGTTCTCAGGGAATTTTTGATCTTAGATGATGAGACAATGTAAAATAAAAACATTGATAGCACCCATAGAAGGCTACATCTGCCATTCCAGAAATGAAATGGCCTTGAATTTGTGGAAAGGGGGTAAAGCCGTGAGATGCAGGTGGGGTACTTGGCCCAGGTCCCTAGGAGAATGCAAATACCCTCACAGAGTAGAGGCTCCAAACAGCAAGAAAGCAACTTGTAGTGAGTACCTAACTCAAGCAGGATTCTAAGTGCTTTACACTAACATCGCGTGGGCAGAAAGAGCTAGCCTAGTTGGTGCACAAGGAGAGAAGATGACAAGAGAGGAATCACGGCCTGAGCTAGGGATTGTGGAACTACCTGATGAGAAGTGGAGCTGAAATCACAGGAATGACCCTGCCAAAGCAAAGAGTAGGAAATGAGAAAGAATAAGACTTGAATATTGGCTGTGTTTGTAAGTGGACAATGAAAAGGCTATAAGAAATTGAATACACAAATGGACAAAACTCAGATTATATATAAAAACAGAATTCAGACCCACATGTACAGCAACCTAAACAAGAAACCAACCTCTTATCCACAATAACTAGCCTTGGAGGCCAGGCCATATAGGTCAGGCATGTAGAAAGTCAGACCACTATGTGTGGTAACAATCCACAGAGCCAAACAATAATTTTTGTGACCAAAATGATGAAGATTTTCTCATTTGATTAATAACTGATATCTTCTGTAATTTTTGTCCATGCTTCCAACTTGGAAACAACCAGAGAGAGAAATATGTTCCCATACTCCATCACATAGGATGGCTCATTTTAATTAAGTTAGAACCTAACCTAATGCACCTCAGCATCCCAAGGCCAACACCTTCCAATAAGTGCACACATGAAGGCTTCCTTTTTCCACTATAAAGATTTCCCCCTTCTCTGCTTGATTCTGAACCTCTGCCAAATGCAACTGATGGTGACTGACTCCCTTACTGTAGCAAGCTCTGAATAGTCTTTGATTTTTTCATTTGCTTGTTCTTAATTTATTTCCACAGGATTATTGGCATAGAGATGATTATCTTTGGAAAGGGCAAGAAAAATCTCTTCCTCTGAATAAAAATGGGAGGAAGGAAAGATGAGTAAAGACACTTGGGGATTCTAAGGTGGCAAGAAAGCTGAAGTAACGAATTATACCACGTAGATGCCATTTCTCAAAGTAAAACAGAGATTCAGGAGAGGTAATGTTGGGGCTGTAGGAAAGTGAAAGGAGTTTAAAACTGCAGAAAAAAAACAGGGAGCCAATAATAAATGGGCAAAATGCCCAGAGCAATCTACAGACTTAATGCAATCCCTATCAAAATAATCATA
Organism: Antilocapra americana; assembly: GCA_007570785.1. Lineage (NCBI taxonomy): Eukaryota > Metazoa > Chordata > Mammalia > Artiodactyla > Antilocapridae > Antilocapra > Antilocapra americana. Next base: position 2,092,274 of record ML663559.1, read on the forward strand.
GTATTTTTCACAGAATGAGAACAAATAAGCTTCATATTTATATGGAATCAAAAAAGGCCATGAATAGCCCAAGTGATCTTGAGAACAGAGAACAAAGCTGGAGGTGTAATGCGCCCAGACTTCAGATTAAAGCTATAGTAGTCAGAACAGTATGGTATTGGTACAAAAGCAGGTACATAGATCTGTGCAACAGAATAGAGAGCCCAGAAACAAACCCATACATTTGTGATTGATTAATTACGACATTCAGGTATGACCTAAATCAAACCAAATCCCTCAATATTATATAGTTGAGGTGATGAATAGATTCAAGGTATTAAATCTGATAGACAGAGACCCTGAAGAATTATGGATGGAGATTCATAACATTGTACGGGAGGCAATGACCAAAACCACCCCAAAGAAAAATAAATGTAAGACAGTGAAAGGGTTATCTAAGGAGGCTTTACAAGTAGTTGAGGAAAGAAGAGAAGTGAAAGGCAAAGGATAAAGGGTAAGATATACCCAACTTAGTGCCGAGTTCCAGAGAATAGCATGGAGAGATAAGAAAGCCTTCTTAAGTGAATAATGTAAGAAATAGAGGAAAAGAATAGAATGGCGAAGACTAGACATCTCTTTAAGAAAATTGGAGGAATCAAGGGAACATTTCATGCAAGGATGGACATGCTAGTGGGAAGGAGCTGACAGAAGCAGAAGAGATTAAGAAGAGGTGGCAAGAATACATAGAAGAACTATACAAGAAAGGTCTTCATGGCCTGGATAACTATGATGGTGTGGTCACTCATCTAGAGCTGGATATCCTGAAGCCAAATGGGTCTTAGGAAGCATTACTATGAACAAAGATAGTGGAGGTGATGGCATTTCAGCTGAGCTATTTAAAATCCTAAAAGATGATGCTGTAAAGTGCTACACTCAAAATGTCAGCAAATTTTGAAAACTCAGCAGTGGCCACAAGACTGGAAAAGATTAGTTTTCATTCCAATTCTAAAGCAGGGAAATGCCAAAGAATGTTCAAACTACTGGACAATTGTGCTCATTTCACACAAGTCAGGTGTGAAATGAGTAAGGTTATGCTCAAAAGCCTAGCCTTCAAGCTAGGCTTCAGCAGTATGTGAACTGAGAACTTCCAAATAAACAAGCTGGCTTAGAAGAGGCAGAGGAACTAGAGATTAAATTGCCAGTATTCACTGGATCATGGAGAAAGCAAGAGAATTTTAGAAAAACATCTAGTTCTGCTTCATTGACTACACTAAAATCTTTGTGTGAATCACAACAAACTGTGTAAAATTCTTAGAGATGAGAGTACAGACCACCTTACCTGTTTCCTGAGAAACCCACATGAAGGTCAAGAAGCAACAGTTAGAGCCAGACAAGAAACAAGGAAAGTGAAAAGTGAAAGTGAAAGTTGCTCAGTTGTGTCTGACTCTTTGCGACCCCATGGACTGTAATCCATGAAATTCTCCAGGCCAGATTATTGGAGTGGGTAGCCTTTCCCTTCTCCAGGGGATCTCAGTTCAAAATTGAGAAGGAGTACGACAAGGCTGTATGTCATCACCCTGTTTATTTAACTTATATGCAGAGTACATCATGTGAAATGCTGGGCTGGATGAATCACAAGTTGGAATCAAATTGCCAGGGATAAACATCAATAACCTCAGATATGCAGATGATACTACTCTAATGGCAGAAAATGAAGAGGAACTAAAGAGTTGCTTCATGAAGGTAGAAGAGGAGAGTGAAAAGGCTGGCTTGGAAGTTAATGTTAAAAAAATTAAGATCATGGCATCCCATTCCATCACGTCATGACATATAGAAGGGGAAAGAGTAGAAGCAGTGACAGGCTTTATTTTCTTGGGCTCCAAAATCACTGTAGATGGTGACTGCAGCCATGAAATTAAAAGATACTTGTTCCTTGGAAGAAAAGCTATGACCAAACCAGATAGTATTTGAAACACCAGAGGCATCACTTTGCTGGTAAAGGCCTACAAAGTTATGGTTTTTCCAGTAGTCATGTACATAAGTGAGAGGTGGATCATGAAGAAGGCTAAGCATGGAAGAATCGATGCTTTTGAATTGTTGGAGTTAGAGAAGACTTTTGAGAGTCTCTTGGACTGCAAGGAGATCAAACCAGTCAATCCTAAAGGAAATCAAATGTGAATATTCACTGGAAGAACTGATGCTGAAGCTGAAGCTCTAATACTTTGATCACTTGATGGGCAGAGCTACCTCACTGGAAAAGACTCTGAAGGTGGGAAAGATTGAAGACAATAGGAGAAGGTGGTGGCAGAGGATGAGACGCTTAGAGAGAATCACTGACTGAATGGACATGAATTTGAGCAAACTCTGGGAGACAGTGGAGGACAGAGGAGCCTGGTGTGCTGCAGTTCAGGAGGTCGCAAAGAGTCAGACAGGACTCAGCATCTGAAAAACAACAACAATCTATGACAAAGGAGGCAAGAATATACAATAAGAAAAAAAGTCTCTTCAGTGGGTGGTGCTAGGGAAAATGGAAAGATACTTCTAAAAGAATGAAATGACAATATTTTTTATGCAGTACCCAAAAATAAACTCAAAATATATTGGAGACCTAAATGTAAGATCAGAGACCATAAAGCTCCTAGAAGAAAGCATAGGCAGAACACACTTTGACATAAATAGGTGTAATAATTTTTTTGGATCTGTCTCCTAAAGCAAAGGGAAAAAAAGCAAATACACACAAATGAGACCTTATTACATGTCAAACCTTTTGCACAGCAAGGAAAACCATTGACAAAACAACAAAAAAGACAGCCTATTAAACAGAAGAAAATATTTGATTGTGATATGGCCAATAATGGGTTAATATCAGAACGATATAAACAACTCATATAACTCAAAATAAAAAAATAAACAACTCAATTTAAAAAATTGGCAGAAGTCCTGAATAAATATTTTTCCAAAGATGACATGCAAATCTCCAGCAGGCACATGAAAAGATGCTCAAGATCACCACTTACTAGGGAAATGAAAATCAAAGCCTCACTGAGACACCTCACACATGTCAGAATGGCCATTACCAAAATGCTACAAACAAGAAAGGCTGGAGACGATGTGGAAAAAAGGGAACCCTTGTATACTGTTGGTGGAACTGTAAATTGAGGCAGCCACTGTGGGAAACAATATGGAGGTTTATGTAAAAATAGAACTACCATATAATCCAGCAATTCTACTCTTGTGTATATATCCAAAGAAAACAAAGACATTAATTCAAAAACATACATGTACCCCAGTGTTCACAGCAGCATTATTAAAAATAGCCAAGATATGGAAGCAATCTAAGAAACTATCAACAGACAAATGGATAAAGAAGATGTGATACATATATGCATGGAAGGAAATGGCAACCTACTCCAGTATTATTGCCTGGAAAATTTCATGAACAGAAGAGCCTGGCAGGTTACAGGCCATAGGGCCACCAACAGTTGGACGTGACTTAGCGACTAAAGGCAATATATATATATATATATGCATTATACACACACACACACACACACATATATATATATGAAATGGAATATTAGTCAGAACAAAGAATGGGGTTTTGCCATTTGCAACAATATGGATGGACCTGCCTGGAGGGAATTACGTTTAGTGAAAGTTCAAGACAAAGATAGACAAATACTGTATGTTATGTGTATGTGGAATCTAAAAATTAAAACAAACAAATGAATATAACAAAACAGAAACAGATTCACAAAAACAGAGAAGAAACTTGTGGTTACTGGTAAAGAAAGGGAAATGGGGAGGGGTAAGATAGAGTTAAGGCATTAAGAGGTACAATAAGTTACAAATAAGTTACAAATAAATAAGTTACAAGAATATATTATTGTACAACATGGGGAATATAGACAATACTTTATAATAACTTTAAATGGAGTATAATCTATAAAACTATTGAATCATTATTTTGATTCAATAATACTGAATTGAATCATGAGATATTCAAAATGAATATAGTATTGTAAATCCGCTTTGTAAATCAACTATGTTGTTGTTTAGTTGCTAAGTCATGTCTGACTCCTTGTGACCCCATGGGCTGTAGCCCTCCAGGCTCCTCTGTTCCATGGGTTTCCCAAGCAAGAATACTAGAGTGGCTTGCCAGCTCCATCTCTAGGAGATCTTCCTAACCCAGAGATCGAACCCGAGTCTCCTGCATTGCAGGCATATTCTTTTACCTCTAAGCACTATTATACTTCAATCGAAAAAAGAAATAGGTAAAATGGCTCACTTTTGATACTGGCATTAGAAAATGAAAAATAAATTAAGAAATTTATAAGGGAAATAGGTTCGTTGTGAGCTAAAATGGAGAAACTAGAGAAAATGTAGAACAAAAGCTCTAGAGCCAGTTTTTGCCTTAGTCCAGCTTTCATCATGATTGTTTATTTAGTACATTAGAAATCTATTTGTAGTACCAAGTGCTCTAGGTTTTTATATTCTTTCCTGTTCCTTGAGGTTGGGGGGTGTATATTAATGTTTCTCTTTCTCTTTATACAGAAAAGCACTCAGATGTCAAATATGAAGCCCAAAACCTAGTCTTCTACATTTGGGAACAACACTAATTTAAAAGCATGGTTGTGTTTGTCAATATAAACCATGGCAGATCAAAGTTAATATAAACAGAGGAAAAATTTGTAGCTTAAGAAAAGGATAAAAAAAATGGATGAAAAAACTCTTATTTTGGAGCAAAGAAAAATGGAATGTAAAAGGGGACTGAAAATATCCATAATGAACTTATGTCCCTTAATAAAAGGAACAGTCAACATTTACTGTGCATTTACCATATGACAGATGTTATTGTTTGAAAGGTACTTGCATTAACATACTTAGTTTTTACAGAAATCTTTCAAATAGGACATCATAATTGTCCTCATTATAGAGATGAAAAAAAGCATTATAACAAAATTGAGAAATTTGCCCCAAATTGCAATTCTCCTAAGTGGTACAGCCAAATTCAAACACAGGGAATTTGGCCCCTATAGTCCATGTTCTTATTTCTATAATATAAAAGGAAAGGAAGTAAAAAGGATGAAGGAATGCTGCTCAGTCACAAAAGCAATTTTAAAAGCCTCTTCTCTGGTGTCCTCGTATCCTCATCACCAATATCCTTGGGGGATAATTTAATGACACTCTTAGAACTTAAAGTTTTGATATTTAATAGAAGGCTCCATGAAAGGAACCAGGGCTCATTAGACAGGAGACAAACACCAGGTCTCAGACTCAGAAAATTCAAAATGGGGTTGGAACAGCTTGCAGCTTCCAGGAGGCAAGGCTGCTCTCAGAGATATCTAGAATAATGTCCAAATGTACAAAAGACAGCTTCTACTAGCCAAGAATAAAATGGGCATTAAAAGAGAAAACAATGATTATGGTCTATTGGAGCAAGTTGTATCTGTTAAAATAGCTCTAAGAGAAAGTACAAGCTACTAGGAGGTGATTCAGTACTGTCTTCTAGAAATGTTATATATTGATGATCCAAATTATATATGTCCCATTTTGGAGATGCAGCTGGGTTATTAATATATAGATACCTCAGTGGCTCAGATGGTAAAGAATCTGCCGGCAATGCAGATTCTTCCTAACCCTTGGGTTAGGAAAATTCCCCTGGAGAAGGAAATGGTAACCCACTCCAGTATTCTTGCCTGGAGAATCCCATGGACAGAGGAGCCTGGCAGGCTATATAGTCCATGGGGTTGCAAAGAGTCAGACATGACTGAGCAACTAACACTTTTGCACTTTCATGAATATAGTATATTATTTTAAAGTAAGTAAATAATGGATCAGAGAGAGAAATTCAGAAAACAAAGATATGAAAAACATAAAATAGGGAAGCCAGCTTTCTAACAGAGAAATTGTAAAATTTATACAATGTATGTAAAGTGTGTGTTTGTTGGAGGTGGAGTGCCCTATTAAGGTGAGTCTGCCCTTACTCTTTTGTAGCCAAACCTTGGTGGTCTAGGCCACCCTTTATTAGGGAACAACTATTATAACTTACCCTACTCCCCTGGTGGCTCAGTGGTTAAGAGTCCACTTGCAATGCAGGAGCTGCAGGTTTGATCCCTTGGTCAGGAAGATCTCCTGGAGTAGGAAATGGCAACCCACTCCAGTATTTGTGCCAAGGAAAATCCCATGGACAGATGAGCCTTGTGGGCTATATAGTTCATATGGTTGCAAAGAGTTGGACATTACTGAGCAACTGAACACACACATAGTAACTTATACATTAATTATCCAGTCTAAACTATTACATGGGTCCTATTTTATACAGACCCAAGTCCATTCACTTTAGGGTAAAAGCAAATTACTGGGTTTAGAAATAGTGGGGATTTTATATATATATATATATATATATAGAGAGAGAGAGAGAGAGAGAGACTGAGTTGGTCCATTCCCTTTATGTTTCAGACCAAATGGGCACAAGCTAAAATGGATATGCAGACTTGTGTGAATGAGCCTAACTAGTCTAGTAGTCACCCAGACTCAGACCCAGGACTGATTCACAAGGATAAGAGGCAAGTGTGAGGAAGCCCAGGAGCAGGGGCTGACATAATTAATAATTACCTGGATAGAAATGATGGCAAACATCCATCAATATGTTTAGAAGTCAACAATAGTCCCCCCCAGAAACCTATGTTTACTTAGCTTGTTTATTGAGAGTTTACATTACTATAGTTTATGGGAATTGGGCTTGAGATGGAAAAGGAGCAAGGAACAAAGTGATTCTGTGTGAGTTTATCTTCGAGGTGTGGTAAAGAAAAGTCCTTCTTCTAGTAAGTGTCTAATGATGTCTCTAGTGGGGCAGTAGCAATCCAAAACAACAGATGTAGGATTCCTCCAGGAGAGACAGATATAACTGCAAAGTGAAAAATGGAGGTCTCTCATCTGAATGGGTGAGTTCCACAGGTGAGCAGGTGTTCTGCATGTGAGCAGCAGTGGGAGGTAAGTTCCAGCATCTCTGGTCCCTGGGGATGTGACATGTGGAAAACGTCAGACTGCATGGTTACATCTTGCAGGAATGGTGTAAAATAATAATTAGGGCCACTAGTGAACCACAAATTAGCCCAAACACAGGATGTATACAACCCCAACTGGCCGTTTAAGTCATTCTTGACTCTCAGTAATGCCCCAGAGCCTACTGAAATATAATTTCTTGGTAAAACTAGAAAATCTGCCTTTCATCCTCTCAGGTGATCAACTGACATGGATGTTTATATTACTAGGGACTGAATCAGCAGTTAAAACACACAGGAAAATGATGCAAAGTACACATGAATTCAGTACAAAGGGACAGAGAAATAGGTCAAAGTCATTTACTGAAGTCAAAAGATCTTGTGTCTGGGCATAAAAGCTGAGGTTGGTTGAAATACACTTTGGAAGATATGTTTAGAGCAGTTATTTTATTGATTTATATGGAAAACTATAATTGAGGGTATCATTATTCCACTATTAGAACAGTATTACAGAAGCTAAGTAATAAAAAAGAAGAAGAGAAATAAAATAAGTCAGGAAATAATAAATCACAAATTGGATATTATTTATTGGGCAATACATGTTTTAGAGAGACATATAAAAGACTCAACAAAGAAAGACATGTTGAGTGGGCAGTATGACTCAGAGTGGGAATCTTTCAGAGGACAGAAAGGTATCTAGGCTAGTTAGTAGAGATAAAATGAATTAAAGCAATATATTTAGAAAAGAATACATTGGGTGAAGAGACCTTAGAAAGGGGTTGTCAAAACAGTGAGAAGCTGCTGACAGACTGTAGGAGGTCTTGTATTCTTTCAACTTTCAGGAGTGAGGAGAGCTACAAACACAGAAGGAGCTTAATTACAAAGGTAATGAGATCTCAGCAACGGCTGCACTGAGCAAGCAGCACTCTTTAGGATAATGACACCATAAGGAGAAGAACGTAAAAAGAAAATTTTGCCAGTGAAAGTGTTAGTCACTCAGTCGCGTCTGACTCTGTGTGACCCCATGGGCTATAGCCCACCAGGCTCCTCTGTCCATGGGATTCTCCAGGCAAGAATACCGGAGTGGGTTGCCATTCCATTCTCCAGGGATCTTCCCGACCAGGAATTGAACCCTGGTCCCCCACATTGCAGGCAGATTCTTTACCATCTGAGCTATCAGGGGAGCCCATATAAAGAGAAGAACATAAAAAGAAAACTATGTGAGTAAAAGGTAACTGGAAGCTGAGCATCATGTGACTTCCTCAGCATCACCTTGAGGCTGGAAGGTTAACGACAGGAAAAGGTCATGAGAGGAAGACTTTGTAGAGAAGGGCTAAGTTGAGACTGGGATGCTAGAGCTTCTGCAGATTGGCAGTTTTCCCTCCTAGTATATATTAGCATCAGCTACTCAGTGGGTGCATCTCCAAACAATGTTACTTCTTTTACCTGGGGCATCCCTGACTGGAGGAACCTAGGACTGAAGGACAAGGAACTCACTCACTCTGCAAGCTGCTGGCAGGGGTGAGCAATGGCTGAGGATGCCCTGAGAATAGGATGGGTGGAACTAGAAGTCAACCAGTTCAAGAACTGGCAGCATGGTTGAGGCACAAGATCCAAGGAGGCAAGTAAGAGTACAGAATGCTACAGGAAGTATCCAAGACACAAGGGTTATGGTCTAAGAAATGGATAAAAACAAAACGAAACCAGAAGGGGCTGATAGTATAAGAGGAGTTTAGGGAAATGGGAGATTGAACACGCAAATCAGTAATGGCCAGTCTATATATGTATATATACAGATTCTGATCTCATAACCTGCAGCAACCTGCCCAGGAAACCAACTTCTTATCTACAATAACCAGCCCAGGAACTCAGTCTGCTCTAAGTCAGACTGTAGGAAGGAGGATTGTTATCTCTAGTACTAATCCAGGAAACTAAACAATAACTTCTGAAATCAAAATAGCCATAACTTAATTAATAACTGTCAGCTTCCCTAATTTTTGTCCCTACTTCCAATTTAGAACCAACCAGAGAAAACAAATATGTACCCCTAACCCCTCACGGAGGATGCCTGCTTCTAGCTAGCCTGCCTCCAGCTCCCCCAGGCCAACAGGGCACACCACTATGAAGAGTTCCCCCTCCGCTGCCTGCCTCTGAATCTCTGCTAAAACACAAGTGAACCGCCTTGCCAGAGCAAGCTCTGAACAATAGCTCTGTTCTCTTGTTTATTTCACTCATTCTCATATGTTTATTCTTTTCATTTACCTCCACAGAATCAAAGACTACTAAAATCAAGATAACAAGTAGATTCAGGATGAGTGTGAAGAGGAGGGAGAGGAAGCTAGTTGCGAATAAAGAAGGGGGATTCTGTATGCTTAGGAAGGCACAGGAAGAGGGCTGACATTTATAGATTGCTTATTATGAGTTTCCTGTGGCCTGGTTGTAGATTTCTACAATTTACTGAAGCCTCATAAAACCTGTGAGATTTTGTTTAATCCACCATTTTAAGGGAAATAAAACTAAAACAGTTTTCGTAACCCATCTGGAGTGGAGTGGCATCCAAAGCCAGGTTTCCTCTTTCCACTCTGCCAGGCCATTCCCCTAAACCTCCTCTGACTTCTGCACTTCTGACCACAATCACCATGACTGTCTCATGAACTATGTTGCGACTCCTTGTTCAGTCCTTTGTTGCCATACAAAAAGGTGAATAACATAAATTACACATCTTGCCCAAGTTTACACAGTCAGTAAGTGGTAGAATATAAATTTGAATCCAAATCTTTCAAATTTCGAAGTCCATGGTCTTTCACTACATTAGGCTACTTGGGGGTGGAGTAGTTTGCTGGCAGGTGCAAAGGTGAAGTGGATACTAAATTTATTAACTTGAAGTGGTTACATACAGTAAGGCTAGAGTACTGGAAATAAATTTTACAGTTACTAAGGACAATAGCAAGAGATGGGACTGGTGGTTGGAAGGCCTATTGTTGTTTAGTCTCTTGGTCATGTCTATTTTGCAACCCCATGGACTGTAGCCGGACAGGCTCTTCTGTCCATGGGATTTCCTAGGCAAGAATACTGGAGTGGGTTGCCATTTGATTCTTCAGGGGATCTTCCTGATGCAGGGATCAAACCCACATCTCCTGCATTGCAGGTGGTTTCTTTACTGCTAAGCCACTATTGGGATAGTCTATTGGTCCAGAAGGTCTGTTAGCCAGGCACAAAAGGAGGGAGGGAGTCCTGGAAGTTAGAAGGTAATGCTGCCTATAGTGATAAGGAGATAGTGACTGACATAAGAAAAGTTCATCAAATTAAAATTAGAATGATTGATGGTGGGGAAATGGTCTGTCCCACTGGAGACTGGGACTAGATTGGGGTGTAAGAAATTGCAGTTGCCTTGCCTCCACCCTGTGCCCTAGAGAGAGGAGAAAAAGCAGCAACTTCTCAGGTTGAGGACAGGAAGAAGCCAGATATAACCTAGGCAGATATACAAAAGTGACAAGGCTGAGAATGCAGGAGAAAAGAAATGCAAGACACATGAGAAGAGATTGTAGAAGAAAGGAAGACCTGGAGGGGTTGCAAGTTCTGGAAAAGAGTTGCTGGGCTTCCCAGGTGGCACTAGTGGTAAAGAACCTGCCTGCCAATGCAGGAGATATAAAAGGCTTGGGTTCGAGACCTGGGTTGGGAAGATCCCCTAGAGAAGGAAATGGCAACCCACTCCAGTATTCTTGCCTGGAGAATCCCATGGACAGAGAAGCCTGGTGGGCTACTTGCCCTAGGGTCGCAAAGAATCAGACACGACTGAAGCAACTTAGCACATGCAACCTAGTGATCAAGGCAATATTTGCAACTACCCACAGAAAAGAAAGCAGGAAAATGGTTGGTAATTGGAAGAATACATTCTAGATGGAGGGAGAAGCAATATTGAGTCATCAGGATTAGGTATTGATTAGGATGGAAGAAATAACCAGGTCAAATTCCAGTTGTATGAGTTGAAAATTAAAATTAGATTAAATTTTATAATAGATTCTTCGAAGTTAAAATAGGCATAATTTGAAGGCTTTCCCTTTTTTGTTGTTAAAAAAACACATACCTGGTAACGTTTGTTAAAAGGTCCTGGGTATTTTGTCTTAAGGAAGTCGTTACAGTTTGATCTTTACAAAGTTGCTGTCTAGATTCTGGAGTGTGCCATTTAAACTACTCAGCAGTCTTCATTACGGGTGAGGTGAGAGAGAGGGGCTGAGCCACCCCAGTGAATAAGTATGAGTCATTGGCTTATTGACTTGCCCACCGCAGGTTTACATGTCATGTAACAGGATTAGCACAAGGTAGTGATGCAGACAGTTTTCAGGAGGAAGATAATGATGATCTATTGTTTTTCTATTGCTTTCCTGATGATCCCAATATAATTTTCCTCCCAAATTCAGTCTGGGAAGTAAACATATTTAGGAATACCTATCTAGCATGAAGGAATAACCTAAAATGTATACTGATTTCTCTCTTGTACCCTTTGTTCTATTCAGTACTGTTGCCTGGTAATTAAACTATAATGTATCATGGGTTAAAAAGGACCCCCAAATTTTTATCTGGGCCTTATCCAGATTTTTTTTCTGTCAGACATTCAGCCCTCAAGGCAAAATATCTAGGATAAAAACTTACATATCCATTACTAGGCTGTGGTTGATTTTAAGCTAGAAAAGAGGGGCACTTTGACTAATGCTTTTCAAAGGGAAAAAATATTTAAAATTCATTATAAGCACTAATTCATAATAACCATGTAATTTTATGGCTTCACTTCGACTCTGCAGCACACAAACATAAAAATAAACCTCTTGTTTCTCTGCCCCTTCTTGGTACTTTTTTACATCCTCCTATGAAGTTTAAAAAATAAAGTAGCACCTAGGGAGGAGATGGATGAGGAGATTTATGAGGATAAAACCATGCTCTGAAGGCTCTGCAGTCAGAAGTGATCCTAGGGAAATGTTATTTAGTGTACCTGAAGAAAAATAATGCAGATATGTAACAGTAAAGGTGTTGTAATTTATGGATGAAAAATAAACTTTGCTTATTTTTTATTTAAATTGGGACAGACTGAGGAAGTACATGTCTTCTCATAGATATGCTTATTTATTTGATCCCTAATTTTAAGTTAGAATTTTCCCTGAGATGTGCGTTTAACTTCTGATCGACAGCAACTAGCATGGTGTCCCCAGTCTGTTGAGGCTTTCATTACTGCCGAGCTTATTATGGAACAAATCAAAGCCTCACACACAGAGGTCTCCAGAAATGCAGATTGTTGCAAAATTTCATTTTGTCAACCACGCTTCTGTACAGAATATTCCCAAACTGTAAAATAAATTAAATCATGACTCATTTTTATTCCCTTGGTCTAAATAAACATAAAAGCACCAGTGGACAGCAAGTCATGCCTCAGCTTAATCCAAAGGGCAGTTAGGTGCTCATGTGTGTTTATGATATTTTTCTCTTCCTGTCCAAGACCCCCTCTGATTTTCTCACCCACTCCCTAAAAGAGAATTTTTAAATTTCTGTTTGTTACCTCTTACCGACATTTATTTTGACAATTTTTTTCTGACAGTCCATCTTCATCCTCTCCCATGATATCCACAGCTGAAAATATCAATGCGACAAGAATGGCAAAGCAGCACACCAGAGCAAAGATCACGATGCACTTCTGCTGGGACTGCAAGAGAGAAAGAAGATAAAGAAAAGTAAATGAAGCAGCTTTGGCTTAGGAACCTCAAGCTGTGACAGCTTTTTAAAAAGTTCCATGCAAAACCCTTTGGGGAAGAGTTAGTTTTGATACTGCCAGAGAAGCACTACTCTCTGGGTGAAATGTCTAAGATCCTCCTTTATGCTTATTCCTTAACAGAGCTTTCAAACCCTTGCTAAATATGTTAGAATCTATTAAATAATTCAGGTGCTACATCCAGACTTCCAAATGAATTTGCTCTTTTTCTTTCTAATCATAAGTAGTCCAGAAAAGATGACTATAAAACCCATTACTGCAAATTAAAAATGAAACACAAGGCGGCTCAATAATTATTCTGTTCCCTGTTATCACCACTATGCAAACTGCATTTAAACTCTGTATCCTCTGGCTTTCCCCACCTCATTTTCCTCTTAAGATCTTTATGGTGCGATGACTTCAGGAAAGATGCCTTCAGTGGTCAGGATGAATTCTGCACTTTGACCAGAAAACTGAATCTATCAGATGCCAGCATCATGGGTCATTAAGCGCCATCATGCATTTCAAAACACTGAATAAAATCTTAACCAGCGTTCATAGTGTTGATATGATTTTCACTTAGAAACCCAAGCCCAAGTTTCAGGTGTTAAAATAAATCACGTCCTTATCTTTAGGCCCAAGTGTTATAATGTTATCCCTATGTCCAGGGGTTCATGGTCAAAGGTGGCAGAAAATAAGGCTATGTTACTAGGCAAGAGCCGTGACCACTGGGACAAATAATTTTGCCTACATTCCTTTTATTAGATAAATTGAGATGGGGAGAAAAGGAGAAAGAACAATTTTTTAAAAATATTTGTGCAGGGAGTATTTTCAGAAGGAGCAAGAGTGACCTTTGACCAGGCACCCAGAAGCACTCTCTCAGCAATGGGACGCATATATGCACAGACATGCATACACACGCACTTAGATTTCAGAGCTTTGGTGAAACCAGCTGGCTTTGTTTCCTCCTACCATCCTCCTGCCCTTCAACCCTGCAGCCACATGGTCTCCAAAGAATCATGGACTCTTCTAAAGTACGGTGCCCAGTTTGTCCAGGGGCAGCTTCAGGTTACAGATTACATGGAAATATGTAGTCTGGAAATAATGCTGTTCCTGCGACCAGGCACTATCATTTCAAATAGTTGTTTCTTTTGAGTGTTTTCTAACCCTCCCTCAGGTCTTATCTCACAGAAGAATCTGTTCCAAGTCCATTTGTGCCTATCATCATGTTCTTCTCCTACTGCACACTCAGGGATAAAGTGGGAGAAAACACAAGTAAGATAGACCATTGTTCTTTAACCACATGCTCTGGGTATCTCTAGGGCATGGGTGGTTTTATTCCTTCCATCTACAGGCAACAAGCAAAGAGTCTGACAAATAGAAGGTGCTCAAGAGGTAGTTATTGTATAAATAAATACAGAGTGAATGAATGAAATGAAAATCACTATGCAAATGGAGAGCAACATGAGGTGTTTCTTCCAGTGACTTTCCTGAAAAAAAAATTGGTTCATTTCTGCATTTTTGGTGACTGTAAATCTTGCAGCTCATTCTTTTTCACACTGTTTGGGATCTAGAGGCAAATCTATGGGCCAAGCTTATCAACTCTGCAAAATTCTGCAGAACAGATTATGCATTCATCTTGCTCCTTTACTTGGCATTCATCCTTGAATCTTCACTTATTTTATTTTTAAGAAGCAGCACTGTAAACTTGTTGAAGGCTCAGACTTTAGAAAAAGATTGCCTGGACTCTGCCACTAAATAGTTGTATGCCCTTGGGCAAGTATTTAGTCTTTATGCTTTAGAGTCTTTGTCTGTAAAATGGGCATAATAATAATAACAACTGCCTTATAGAGTTGTTATTAAAAATTAAATAAGATACTTTATGTAAGTACTTAGAACAAAGCCCAAAAAATAAAGAGCACTAAATGAGTGTCATTGTTAGTATACTGTGCTATATGCATCTCTGTAAGCTGCCTCAAATATTTTGGGGAAACAAGGTAAAGATGCGAACAAACCAAAACATACAACAAAAAATGCAAATAGGTCTAGAGAAAGGCTAAGAGGTAGACAGAGACAGAGAAGAACAGGAAGAAATAAGACAAAAAGAGAGAAAAGAAATGTGAGTTGGAAGTTTTCTAGGATAAAATTAAGAAATTGATCTAGATCAGTACTCAGAATTCAAAACTCAGCATTTCTCAAACTTTAGCATGCATCTAAATTACCTGGAGGGCTTATTAAAACATTCATTGATGAACCCCACTTTCAGAGTTTTTGATTCATTAGGTCTGGGGTGGGGCCCATGAACATGCATTTATAACAAGTTCCCATGGGGATGTTGATGCTCCCAGTCCAGGTGCCATACTTTGATGTATCAAAGTGTCATCTCTACTGAATGCTGCTTAATACATGTTCATCATTCAAATCCACCTGCCTACAGTAATTTATTTTTAATCACTAAAGGGATCGTGATAAATACACCCTACTAATCCAAATGTAAATCTTGTAATTTTTTTTTCCTTGTAAGGTTTAAAAAATTATTTAAACAATAATTTTTTAACTTTTTGAATAGATTTCCTTCTGCTCTTTACTTGATATTTTAATGATACTCATCATTTGTATAATCAGAAAATGTTTGCTGTTAGCTATTTAATACGAAAAAGAAAATAAATCACCAGGGTCTCGCTGAGATATAACTGTCATCAACATTTTCTTCTGGTTCTTTTCTATACCACATCTACCTATATAGAAATCTGATAATATTTATAGCATTCTTTATGTAGTTTTACATCCTGATTTTTGTACAAAATTATGTTTACTATATTAAATATTCTTTTAAAGCATAGTTTTAAGTTGTGTAGTGTTTCACTGCATGAAAAATAATTCTCTCCTTTGCTCACAAATCTTTCCTTCAAAGCCACTAATTTTACAACAGAAAAACAGATTAAACATTTCCCCCATTTTATTAATTTCTCTATAAGTTATAAATAGAAACAAACAAAAAACTTTTAGAGATTTAAAATAATATAATGATATTCACATTAATTTAGTACAGAAGAGGCTCTAACCCAGGATAATATAATTAAATATTTTCTCAGAATCTGAGAGACAGCCACAAGTCAGCTATATAGTAGGTACTGTATGCAGGTCAAGAAGCAACAGTCAGAACCAGACATGGAACGACAAACTGGTTCAAAATTCAGAAAGGAGTATGTCAAGGCTGTATATTGTCACCCTGTTTATTTAACTTATACACAGAATACATCATGTGAAATGCTGGGCTGGATGAATCACAAGCTGGGATCAAGATTTCTGGGAGAAGGGGATGACAGAAGATGAGATGGTTGAATGGCACCACTGACTCAATGGACATGAGTTTGAGCAACCTTCAGGAGATAGTGAAGGACAGGGAAGTCTAGCGTGCTGCAGTTCATGGGTCACTGAGTTGGACATAACTTAGCAACTGAACAACAGCAACAAAGTCTTAAACAATCTTAATTTCTACCTTAAGACTGTAGAATTTTTTTTTTTAAAAAAAAGCAAGATAAACTGAAAATATAGAAATGGAAATAATACAGACCAGAATTCATTTAAAGAGAAAATCGAAAATACCAAGAAGATTTAACAATAAAACAAAAACCTGGTTCTTTTGGAAGATCAATAAAGTTGATAAATTTTCAGCTATACATATGTGAAAAAAGAAAGAAGACACAAATTGAAAATAACTCTATAACGTCACATAAAATGAACCAAAAAGAAGGTAATATGTTGAATAAGTTGAAATTAATCAGTGTAGATAAAATGTACAACTACTGCAAAGTAAAATTACTAAACCTCACTCAACAAGAAACAGGCAAACTTAATAACCTTGTATCAATGAAAGGAAATGAGTTTTTAAATTTAAAACGTTCACACAGAGGAAACTCCAAGTTTAGATGGTATCATTTTAGAAATCAGTTCAGTTCAGTTCAGTGGCTCAGTTGTGTCTGACTCTTTGCAACCCCATGGACTGCAGCATGCCAGGCTTCCCTGTCCATCACCAAACCTGGAGCTTACTCAAACTCATGTCTATCGAGTTGGTGATGCCATCCAACCGTCACATCCTCTGTCATCCCCTTCTCCTCCTGCCTTCAATCCTTCCCAGCATCAGGGTCTCTTCCAATGAGTCAGTTCTTTGCATCAGGTGGCCAAAGTACAGAGTTTCAGCTTCAGCATCAGTCCTTCCAATGAATATCCAGGCCTGATTTCCTTTAGGATAGACTGGTTGGATTTCCTTGCAGTGCAAGGGACTCTCAAGAGTCTTCTCCAACATCACAGTACAAAAGCATCAATTCTTCGGCTCTCATCTTTCTTTATAGTCCAACTCTCACATCCATACATGACTACTGGAAAAACCATAGCTTTGACTAGATGGACCTTTGTCAGCAATGTAATGTCTCTGCTTTTTAATATGCCATCTAGGTTGGTCACAGCTTTTCTTCCAGGGAGCAACTCTCTTTTAATTTCATGGCTGCAGTCACCATCTGCAGTGATTTTGGAGCCCAAGAAAATAAAGTCTCTCACTGTTTCCATTGTTTCCTCATCTATTTGCCATTAAGTGATGGGACCGGATGCCATGATCTTAGTTTTCTGAATGTTGAGTTTTAAGCCAACTTTTTCCCTCTCTTTCACTTTCAGCAAGAGCCTCTTTAGTTCTTCTTCGCTTTCTGCCATAAGGGTGTATCATCTGTAGATCTGAGGTTATTGATATTTGTCCTGGCAATCTTGACTCCAGCTTGTGCTTCATCCAGCCTGGCATTTCTCATGATGTACTCTGCATATAAGTTAAATAAGCAGGGTGACAATATAGCTTTGACATACTCCTTTCTCCATTTGAAACCAATCTGTTCTTCCTTGTCCAGCTCTAACTTGCTTCTTGACCTGCATTCAGATTTCTCAGGAGGCAGGTCAGGTGGTTTGGTATTCCCATCTCTTTCAGAATTTTCCACAGTTTATTGTGATCCACACAGTCAAAGGCTTTGGTGTAGTGAATAACGCTGAAGTATGGAACTTCTGCTTTTTATGGAACTCTATTGCTTTTTTGATGATTCAATGGATGTTGGCAGTTTTGATCTCTAGTTCCTCTGCCTTTTCTAAATCCAGACTGAACATCTGGAAGTTCATGGCTCACGTGCTGTTGCAGCCTGGCTTGGAGAATTTTGAGCATTACTTTACTAGCATGTGAGATGAGTGCAATTGTGCAGTAGTTTGAGCATTCTTTGCCTTTCTTTGGGATTGGAATGAAAACTGACCATTTGCAGTCCTGTGGCCACTGTTGAGTTTTCCAAATTTGCTGACATATTGACTGCAGCACTTGAACAACCTCACCTTTTAGGATTTGAAATAGCTCAACTGGAATTCCATCACCTCCACTAGCTTTGTTGGTAGTGATGCTTCCTAAGGCCCACTTGACTTCCCATTCCAAGATGTCTTGATCTAAGTGAGTGATCACACCATCGTGATTATCTGGGTCATGAAGATCTTTTTGCATGGTTCTTCTGTGTATTCTTGCCACCCCTTCTTAATATCTTCTGCTTCTGTTAGGTCTATATCATTTCTGTCCTTTATTGTGCCCATCTTTGCATGAAATGTTCCCTCGGTATCTCTAATTTCCTTGAAGAAATCTCTGGTCTTTTCTATTCTACTGTGTTCCTCTATTTCTTTGCACTGATCACTGAGGAAGGCTTTCTTATCTCTCCTTGCTGTTCTTTGGAACTCTGCATTCTAATGGATATATCTTTCCTTTTCTCCTTTGCTCTTTGCTTCTCTTCTTTTCACAACTATTTGTCAGGCCTCCTCAGACAGCCATTTTACTTTTTTGCATTTTCTTTTCTTGTGGATGGTCTTGATTCCTGTCTCCTGTACAGTGTCATGAACCTCCATCCATAGTTCATCAGACACACTAGATCTAGTCCCTTAAATCTATTTCTCACTTCCACTGTATAGTCATAAGGGATTTGATTTAGGTCATACCTGAAAGGTCTAGTGGTTTTCCCTGCTTTCTTCAATTTAAGTCTGAATTTGGTAATTAGGAGTTCATGATCTGAGCCATAGTCAGCTCCCGGTCTTGGTTTTGCTGATTGTATAGAGCTTCTCCATCTTTGGCTGCAAAACATATAATCAATCTGATTTCATCTGGTGATGTCCATGTGTAGAGCCTTCTCTTGGGTTGTTGGAAGAGGGTGTTTGCTTTGTTTGGTTATCTATCACTAAATACTTTATGGAATTTCTTGTACTGCAATCATGGATGCCATTGGTTGGTGGAAAGAACATGTATTTTTGGAGTTTCAACTTTGTTTTAAACTTATGTTTCACAAGCTGTGTGATCTTGACCATTTAGTCACTTAACTTTGTAAAATTCCAACACTACAAACTCAAGGTATTAAAAAAATAAGGCCATGTAGAGATATTCAAATTTTTGTAGGCATGGCATATGACAGAAAGATCAGATGGAAGCCACACAGAAATCTCCATACAATTTCAGAACATGATTCAAAGTTGTCCAAAATTCCAACAGATAACAGAGGGAGGTGGTGAGCCCCCTCACTAACAGGGTTCAACCAAAAGAGGTCATACTATTGTGGGAGTTATAGAAGGAGCATGTGCATTGAGCAAGATTTGGAGGGACAGATCCTAAGTTTCCTCCCAGTTTGAAGTTTCTGGGAGAACTTTCCTTTCTCACGTAGCTAAATCTTCTCTTAGTAATTAATTCACAAGGAGAACAACACTGTGCATGATACTTATTTGCATGCCTCACACGCTTAGCAGTGTTCTACACATAGTAGGGGTTCAATAAATATTTTATAATTGACTGAGAAAAGCTGTAATAAATGTCACTGTTCTGGAGGCTTTCTCAACATGAGCAGAGAGAATTTATGTGAAAAGAAATAACTAAATTGCATGCACCCAAAATAAACATTATCAAACCCAATTTGTGTTCAAAAAAGATGTTGGCAGTCACTTGTACATTCCTTGGGAATGTTTCCAAATTAAATGCATTCTGGACAAAAACACAAGACACAATTAAGAAAATGTTGGATATAAAAAATCAGCTGAGCCTATTCATTCATTACTAGAAGTAGAAGTCACACTACTAGGCAATAAAGCTATATTTTGCTTCAAAAACATTTTTAATGGATAAAACAGGAAGATTTTTTTCTTGATTAGTTAGTTTTAACTGTTGTCTTGGTGAGCTATGCAATGGTGGTTAAAATATTTTTTTGAATCCACACTGATCATCATGGTTTCTCCAATATATACTGAATGCCCAAATATTGAGAATCAAGGTAGAACAAAAATGAAGAAACTCATGGTACCTGCCTCTGACGGAAAACGAGCTTGTAAACAGGCCTCAACTGTGGAGTAAAGATGTAATCTCTACACTCTGGATAAGGAGATTAAATTTGGTTTTAACTACATTTATAAAGCACCTATTATATATTGAGTCTAGGTGGCACTAGTGGTAAAGAACCCACCTGTCACCAACGCAGCAGACATAAGAGACTTGGGATTGGTTTCTGGAACAAACCCAAGTATCCCCTGGAGGAAGGCATGGCAACCCACTCCAGTATTCTTGCCTGGAGAATTTTATGGACAGAGGACACTGGTGGGCTATAGTTTGGTGGGGTTATAAAGAGTCGGACACAACTGAGCAACTTATCATGCAGTTATACACAGAAAGTCTCAAGTCATTCTATGAGCTGAATTGCCTGTGTTTCTCAGATGAAGCTCGAGGCAGGAATGGCTCATCATGAACCTGAAGCCAAGTCCCAGGATCTCTGATTCCAAGTCCCAGGATCTTTCCCCAGCACCAGGGTGCTCTTCCAGCCCTCCCACCCACCAAGAGCCTTCTGTTAAATATGTTTCTGACACATAAGCCTTTTCTGCATGTAGTACGGGGAAGAAAGACCCAGCTAAAGCATGAGCTAGTCAGAACCACATTCAGGAGCAGAAGGAAATTCTCGGGTTAGCAGAAGCTACAGAGTAAGAGTAGATTGAGAAGAACCAATCCTCTATGTGTAACTATCATCTGTATGTTGATAATGCTTAAATTTTTATTTCTGGTCCTGCTTTCTACTCTGAATCCAAAACCATTATCTTTAACTGCTCACCCAACATCACCACTTCCATGTCTAATAACCAACTCAAATATACAAGCAAAGCACAAGTTTTGATAGCCCCACTCTAAAGCCTGTTCCTCTCCTCACTGTTTCCATCTCAGGTCCTGGCATTAGCATCCATCCTACTGGAGCCTCAAACCTGGGGTTCACCCTTGATTCTTCTCTGTCTCTTCCACCCACATTGACTGCATCATTGAATCCCATCAGCAGTATCTCCAACATCTGTTCCAAAATTGTTTCTGCCCCCACCATTGGAAGCCTCATCTTTAGCACCCTTGCCTCTTGCTCAGACAGCTACAACAGCCTCTGAAATCATTCCTGCCCCCTTCAGCCTATGGACCACCCACAGCAGCCAGAGTGGTCTTCTGCAACCAGAAACAAAATCCTGTTGACTGCTCCCTCCCTCTACAGACATTACACTTAGGATAAAACCCAGACTCTTTCACTTTGGTCTATGAGAGCCAACATGAAGTGGCCTCTGCAGCATCTTCAACCCCCCAACTAAGGATTCTCCAATCACCTGGGTCTTGACATTATGTTACTTCCTCCAGCCATCCACACATCCTATCCTCTAAGTCTGAAAGCTGTTCTTTCAGACCCTGGCATGTCATCCTTTTCTCAATGTCACCACCTCAGAGAAGGACCCTTGATAGTCCTATCCAAAAAGGACTGCAATCTGTATCCCTGACTTGATTTACTCCCTCCAGGGCCGTTACTGACTTGAAAGTTCATTATTGTCTACCCCATTGCATCCTTCAGCACATTAGGTCTCATTAGGAGCTGTGAGATCCTGCCTCTTCTGTTCATCACTGTATCCCCCATGGTAGAGGAGTTCCTGCAAATTCCTAGGGGTGTTTAGTAGGCTGAACAAATGAATGAATGAGTGAATGAATCAGAGTCATGTTCTAAAGTTAAGGAAAAAAACCTATTTGTTTTTCACTTAGAGTATTTTCAACATAAGCTATAGGTTGAGAGTCCCTTGGACAGCAAAGAGATCCAACCAGTCCATCCCAAAGCAGATCAGTCCTGAATATTCATTGGAAGGACTGGTGTTGAAGCTGAAACTCCAATGCTTTGGACACCTGATGCGAAGAGCTGACTCTTTTGAAAAGACCCTGATGCTGGGAAAGATTGAGGGCAGGAGGAGAAGGGGATGACAGAAGATGAGATGGCTGGATGGCATCACCGACTCAATGGACATGGGTTTGGGTGGACTTCAGAGGAGCTGATGATGGACAGGGAGGCCTATTGTGCTACAGGGTCACAAGAGTTGGACACGACTGAGAGACTGAACTGCACTGATGTTGTATTTCTGTTCTTTTCTAATGTTTCAGTGCTTTTCCTGCCATCAGAGTTGCTGAGAAAATGACTGGGAGACTTCAAATCCACTCATGTTGAGAGAATGGTATAGAATGCATTTCAGGAGCAAGATTAGTCAATTATGTTTTTGACAGGATAGCTACATGACAAAATTTATATAAACTTGACATTAAATGGAACAAGTAAGATTATTCATAGTTTTATAACACTTATAATAAAACAAAGCAATACAGACATTTTTTTGCACAAATTTTCACCACACTGACCTTCACTGAATAAATCTAAAGTTATTTCACGAGCTGTTTATTTTCAAATCTGTGCTGTCTTGTGCATTATAAAAGATGTCATCTGCATTGTAAAAAAGATGAAAAAAAATCAAATGTTATAAGGAAAATGATTATAGATGTCAGTGATTACAGGCAAGTAAGCCTATATGGCACAAAATAAAATAATTTAAAATGTGAATAATTAGATAAATTACATGATGGCCTATTTTATCTAACACTGATTTACTGAAACCTTATAGTATAAATTTATTATATAGCTGGCTATAGAGAAAAACATACATTTCTGGTGATACTATTCTATAAAATATGGATTTAAGGTGTCTATTAAAGATATATTTTTATTTACTGTGCCCACACACAAAGCTTCCCTGGTGGCTCAGTGGTAAAGCATCTGCCTGCCAATGCAGGATACCTGGCTTCAGTCCCTAAGTCAGGAAGATCCCCATGAAGAAGGAAATGACAACCTTCTCCAGTTTTCTTGCATGGAAAATCCCATGGACAGAGGACCCTGGCAGGCTGCAGTCCATAGGGTCAAAAGAGAGGTGGACATGACTTAGCGACTAAACAATAACAACAATACATGAGATCATCTTTCCCCATAAATCAGTATATTTTGTTATTTAATGTCCAACTTCATTTTTTCCTTCTAATATGGACATTCACAAGAGGAAGTTTCCCTTAAAAGTGAAAAAAAATACTGCATATAGTAAACAATGGCTATGGGGAAGACTGGAAATTGTGAGAATGACTATAATCCCTATTGTATGAACTAGCAAAGCTACACTATGATTAGTAAGTGGGGGTAGAGTCCTTTAAGATCCATAAACGATGCCAGAAGACACAAGAACTTTCTAATTGTAATAAATTAGAATATGATGAATACAAACTCAGGAGAGAAAATTAGAGGCTCCTTTTCCCTGCTATTTCCACACAGTGTCTGTTTGAACTTATTTATTTGGCTGTGTTGGGTAGTTTTGGCACGCAGGATGTTCTCTGTCATGGGGGATCTTTCATTGCAGTTCAGGAACTCTCTAACTATGTCCAATGGGCTTAGCTGCCCCACGACATTGGGATCTTAGTTCCCTGGTTAGGGATTGAACCTGTGTCGCCTGCATTGCAAGGCAGATTCTTAACCTCTGCACCACCAGGGAAGTCCATCCACACAGTGTGTCTTGGAAACCTCCTCTCATCTTACTACCTGATTCTTTAGCACCAGACTAAGGAAGAGAAGACGCATAGAAATAGGTTTCTCTTTCTGAGAGATGTTCAATCTCTCCTTTAGGGTATGGAAGACAATACCTTTGGTTCAGTTCTATACCTGACAGTTTCTGGGTCAGATGGCGATTTACCAGGCTGGGTTGAAGGTGAGTCCTTGCACTCCCCCAGAGCCCTGACCCACCTGTTGGCACTGTCCGATTGGTGGTGGCTGTTGAGGCCAGGTCTGGGTTTTTTGACTCCCTTCCCTGCGATAGCATCTCCCCTCAAGTACATCAGATGTCTTCTGCTTTCTACCCTGAAAGTCCACCTGCAGCACAAAGGCACAAGCCAGAAGCAAGGAGCAGTGATGCCCGAGGGGCAGCTCTACACCCAAGGAGACAGAGGGCAGTGGGTTCATGCTTCTCCCCAGGGTTCTTGAGCCGGCCAGGCAGAGAGGCATCCTATGTGTCTAGAAGCCCATGGATGGGAATGAGCCCCAGAGGTTCCTCCTTTCTCTTTCTGAGGTCCTCAGCCTCTCATTCAGTGGGAGTCTGAACTGGATGAACATGAGGTCCCTTCCAATTCTGCGTGTTATTAAAAAAAATTAGAAAGTCACACTCTAGATGTGGAATGTAATATTTCCAACCACCTATGGCTTCTGAAAAATACCAGAATTGGGACAGTGGGTCAAATCTCTTTCTTGAATGTCTGTAAATGGTAGGCACTGTGCTAGGTGATGGAGATCCAGTAGGGGCAAGATAAAGATGCTGCTACCTTTAGGGAGCATACAGTCTAGAAGGGAGAGGTAGTAAGCACATGATTATCAAGAGGTGAATACATGCTTAATACTGAAAAATACTGTAAGAAGTACCAGATGTTATAAGGGAATACACAAGGAGAAGTAAACTAGTACAGGGGTGTGCAGAGAGGTCCCCAATTGGGGGGGGGTGTTCTCTGATGAACTTATTTTTAAGACTTTAAGAAACAGGGTAGATGAAGAGAGATTGGGAAGAGCTTACCACCTGGAAAGATTAGTCCAGGAGACAACCTCTGACGGAAAGAGCATGACATGTTCAAGGTACTAGGAAAACGAATCTTGTTCAATTCTAACCAAATGTGCGATTCTAACCATGTCAAAAATCAACTATGAACATATGGAGTTGGTTTCTACATGGTGATAGTTCACACCCCACCATTCGTGGGTGGGGAGAGGGTAGGGCCTTTGAAGCTGGCATTTCTCATTCTCCTTATGAACACTATCATCTGTCACCTCTCCAATCTCACAATTTCCTTAGAACATCAGGTTACTGATTCTGCCACTTTTGTCCTCCTAATTACTGCCAACCATTACTCTTTTTACCCTCTCACTCTCTCACTTTTTGTTTAGGCATCATGATAAAATCCTTCTTTTTACTCACTTCCCCAACCCCCACACATTCACATGCACACACTCACATAATTATTTCCAAACCTGTGTGATCTCCACCCTTTTTGATAGCTCTGTGTCTCTCCCCTTTTTCCATCATACCTTCACTGTTTACTGCAACAGCCTGGAAGGACCCATGTCTCCTCTCTGTTCCCTGCCTTCTTTCCGAGCAAACCTGATATTCTCAATGAACAGCTTCAATGCTTTCCCACAGTTTGCAAGGTTATGTTCAAATTCCTTATCTCTCTCTATGTTTCCCAGCTGAGATAGTTTTATCCCCAGAGGATATCTGATTACCTCTGAGGCAATTTTGGTTGTAGAACCGTGGGAGGAAACTAGTGGCATCTATTGGGAAGTAGGCACCAGAGATGCTGCTAAACATGCTACAAGGCACAGCATCATCCTCCAACAAAGAATTATCTGCCACAAAATGTCACTGGTGCTGAGGTTGAGAAATCCTGCCTTTGCCAGGCACAGAAAGCTCTTCCACATCTGGTCCTGCCCATCACCCCCAACCAACCTCCTGCTATTTCATCCCAAACACCTTTGCTTTGAGCATAAAGCACTATTAGATTGCACCAATGCAACTGCCAATATTAGACAATTTCAACCTCAGCTATTTCACAATTTCATGATTCAACAAAATGTCATTCCTTGGGTGCAACTGTGTTTATGCCTAAAATACAACATTCTCACTGCTTTCTCTTACTGATCTTCCCAAACCCAGACCAAGTTCCACATTACTAAAAGCCCTTCCCTGAGATCTGAGCAGGACATCATGTCTATCTGCTGTGCTCACAGGCAACCTCTCAGTACCATCACACTCTCCTGGAGATGTCCGACGTCTGGTCAGAACAGTAAGCAACTTATGGCCAAGTGCCACATCTCATCTACTCCAGATACCTAGACACACAGGTCTTGGTACGTAGGCAATGCTCCATAATAAGGATAACTAAATGAAGAAACTCATCTATTCCAATTTTTTAACTGCATCCATGTCTCCATTGGGCTTCCCAGGTGGTGCTAGTGGTAAAGAATTGCCTGCCAATGCAGGAGATATAAGACACAAGTTCAATTTCTGGGTTGAGAAGATCCCCTGGAGGGCATGGCAACCCACTCCAGTATTCTTGCCTGGAGAATCCCATGGAGAGAGGAGCCTGGTGGGCTGCAGTCCATGGGGGCCGCACAGAGTCGGACATGACTGAGTGACTTAGCATATACACGCATGCACTCACACGTCTCCATTGGGAGAGGAGACAGCAATGCCTCCCACTGTAACTCTAGTTAAGTAGCATAACCAACATTTCCCAAAGGCTAATGAAAACTTTACTTCACATACACAATCAGAGATTTTTTGGCCCCTAACTGCTGATCTAGCACAAGGTGTGTGCTAAGTATCAATATAATAAACTAACCATCTGTGACCCAGGTTTCTTGCTGACTGCCAAGGAAGATTTTGAGAAAATCTTTCCTTTTTTTTTTTTTTTTTAAAGAAAAAGCTGGGAAAGCTTCAGAGAAACCAGCTCTAATGTTAGTTTTGAGAGATATGTTCAGATACATCAAGATCTTAGACAAAGACTAAGACTTAACTTTCTCCCAGAACAGTGTTCAATATTGTTTCCAAATTGAGAACTTGATACAACTTAAAACTAAGATTTAGTTTATAAAATTTAATGAAAGATATTGAGTGGAGATTAGATAAATAAAAAACTCAGATCTTTCTGGTTGGCTAGAAAATCAAAGAGCCTTCAAAACCATTAACAGATTATAACAGAACTTCTAAATTGAAACAAGCATTTAATAGAAGGTATGTGTATTTGCTGGGTTTCTGCTGTTAGTGGGTTTAGAGATTTTTTGCCTACTTTGCTATTTTTTGCCTATTTGTTCTACAATGATTTTTTTAATTTCTCAAGTAATATATCATACATTACTATTTTAAACACTGTACTCAAATATAGACCACTAAAATATAATATATACTAAAATCCTTCCTACCCCATCACTACTCCTTCTCCAGAGATAATCACAGCTGCTTGCTATATTTCTATAGAGATCTCTATGCATATTTCTATACCTAAACACCCATGTAAATACATAGTTTTGCTTGTTTTTAAAAAACAAAATAGAATCAAATTACGCATATATTTTGCTACATTCTGTTTTTAGTTGATAATTCTTTGAGAATCTTCTGCATCAGTACAGCTGATACAGAAGGATCAGTACATCAGTACAGCTATTCTTTATTCTTTTAGGAACTGAAGAGTATTTCAGAGTATAATGGGTCTTCAAAATTTCTTTTAAAGATCAAAACATCTAAAAAGAAACATTCTCCATTTACTAACATAAATTTACTTGAAACCATAAATTGTATAGAAGTTAAAAACCCTGCTGCTTTTACTAGAAGAGAATTAATGTGTTTTGGGGGACAACCTGGAATTGTCCTCAGCCAGGTTTCAGAGAAGGTGGAATAAAAGGTGAATTAAGTGCTGAAGCTGAGAAGATTTTCCAGACAGGGAAAGATTAACTATATGGCGATAAGTCAGGAAAACAGTGGTGCTTTCATCCTTTATCACATATTTTAGGAAAAGTAACTTTCAGCCCAGGCTTACATGAAGGGAAGTTCTACAGGGGTTCCAGACCCAGCTTTGTCACTACTAGCTTTTTGGCTTTGGTAGAACAATCTTCTCATGCCATTTTTTTTTCATCTCTTACTTATCTCAGCAGTTTTCTACACATCAAGTACAATAAACACTTGGAAAAAATATGCGTCCTCATACAAACTCCAATACATTAGCCACTTGATGTAAAGAGTTGACTCATTGGAAAAGACCCTGGTGCTGGGAAAGACAAGGCAGGAGGACAAGGGGACGACGGGGGATGAGATGGTTGGATGGCATCACCAACTCAATAAACGTGAGTGTGAGCAAACTCTGGAAGATGGTGATGAACAGGGAAACCTGGCATGCTGCAGTCCATGGGACTGCAGAGTCAACATGACTGAGCAACTGAACTAAAACAACATACAAGTTTAAATTGGGGGGGGCAGGAAATGGATCTAGATGATTCATGAGATCCATTTCATTTCAGATGATGGCAAATTCCACTAGTAAGGTGAAATTTCACATTCTCATTTATCACGTTAGGAAGAAATTGTTTGTATTGCTTATTGGTGCGAGCAGAAGCTGAAAGCAACAGGCAGACAGGCAAAGCTGAAACCCAAAGCACTTTCAGGATACACAGATAGGTACCTAACTGAAGTACCTGGTGGAGGAACAGACAGGCAGCTGAGGATTGTCCAAGGTCTTCTAAGAATCATCCCAAACTAAGCACCCAAGGCGATCTGCAACTCCACAAACAAGTCTGCTTGGACAGACCCCAGAAAAAAACCCACTCACTTTCATAAGTATATTACTTGTAATATTATGTCATCATTTCCAAATCTCTAGAGATACTGCTTTGTGCCTCACACAATATTTCAGAGGAAAAAAGATACAGCTAACTGACCTGATGGAAGAAAAGAAGTTAAAAAAACTGTCCTCAGTCACTTCAGTCGTGTCTGACTCTTTGCAACCCTATGGACTGTAGCCCATCAGGCTCCTCTGTCCACGGAATTCTCCAGGCAAGAATACTGGAGTGGGTTGACATGCCCTCCTCCAGGGGATTTTCCTGACCCAGGGATCAAACCTGCATCTCTTGCATCTCCTACATTGGCAGGTGGATTCTTCACCACTAGTGCCACCTGGAAAGCACAACAGAACTGTTTAAAAGAGTTTTAAATTGTTATTTTAAAACAATTTTGTTTCACTCAGGAAATAAAGGAACTGAGATTAATCTTACTAAATTTCATCAGTAAATTATAATCACCTGATTCAGATGCCTGGCCTTTCCTGGTGGCTCAGATGGTAAAGAATCTGCCTGCAAGGTGGGGACGCCTGGGTTTGATCCCTGGGTTGGGAAGATCCCCTGGAGAAGGGAATGACAACCCACTCCAGTATTTGTGCCTGGAGACACCCAGGGACAGAGGAGCCTGGCAGGCTACAGTCCATGGGGTCACAAAGAGTCAGACATGACTGAGGGAGTAACACTTTCTTTTCTTCAGACGTCTGGGCTCCCTTGGGTATTTGGTACCAGGCTGTAGCAGGGACTCCGAATGCCTCCATCCACGCTGAGTCAGAGATCCTGGACTCTACGTCAGTAGAGTCAAATGCACCTGACTAGCAGAGGCTGGAAATCTATGGATCACAGCTGGAGTATTCAGTGTTTCGTTCTGTGCCCAAAGCTACTTTTATCAATAATCTAAAAAAACAAATGTTTTTAAAAGACCATTGAAGAATGCAAATTACCCCAAGATGGAAATGGGGCAGACCAGCATTTTGGCAGACAAAATAAAAGTCAAGGCAATTTTGACAAATAAAATAGATTGCAATTAACAGAAGAATCATAAAATAATAAGTTGTTCAAATGGAAGGACAAGGGAGGGTCACACACTCAATTCTAACCTATCCACCAGCTCTCTCCACAGAATCCCTGAGGAAGGCCTGCTCAGCTGTGGGTTTTCTTCACCTTTCAGAATCATGATTTAATGAGAGGCTGAATTCCAGCTCTTAATGGGGAGCATAAATTCAGAATAATCTATTTTATGAATTATTTTAGGGTTTTTACTAGATAATTCAGATTATTGTAATGTTGACATTTTTGTTATTTTGTCAATAAAAAAATTGACATTTTTATTGAGATAATTTTAGACTTGCATGCAGATATCAGAAATAATACAGAGACCTTCCTTGTACATTTTGCCCAGTCTCCCCCACTGGTAACATCTTACAAAATTATCGTTTAATAATTCCGGGGCTAGGGGGCAGGAAGAGTTGTCATTTTAAAAGATGGCTGGGCAAGGATCACTAAGATGTAAGATAGGCTTAAAGACCTCAAGCAAATGAGGAAGTTAGGCATGGTGTTAATCTGGAGGAAGAATATTTGAGGCAGAAGGAAGCATAAATTATAGATTGTGGGAGTATTCCTGGCCTTTTGAAAGAAGGAGGCCAGTTGGGGTGAGGAATAACAAATGGAACAAGAGAAGGAACAACAGGAAAAAGATCAGCAAGGCATATGAGGCCACATCCTGGAGGCCATTATTAAGAACTTTAGCTTTACTCTGAGGGATATGGGAAGCCAGCCACTGAAGGAATGTTGGCAGAAGAGTGATGTGATGTAAACTAGTCACCACTCAAAAGGACAATTGGTGAGAACAGCCCTAGGGACAAGGGTGGACACAGAGAGATTTTGCCACAATCCAGAAAGAAACGGGGTGTAGTTTATCAATACTGGGATGGAGCACTGGAAGTGGTGCAAACAGTATGATTCCGAATATATTTTGAAAGTAGATTCTATAGTATTTGTTTACAGACTTAAATCTATAATTCAAGAGAAATGAACACAGGTAAGATTAAATCTAAAATTTTGACCAGAGAAACTAGAAGGATGGAAATGCAATTAAAGAGATGAGAATTACTACAGGAAAACCTAATCTGGGGAAGAAGATTAGGAGTTTTGTCCTGGATGTGTTAGACCTGAAAGGCCCATTATACGTACAAGCATCAAATAGGCAGTTGGAAATGAGCCTGAAGTTCAGGGCGAGGTCAAGGCTAAAAGAGATAAATGTCAGAGTCATCAGGGTATGAACAATATTTACAAAGAGGAGTTTGGATGGGATCATGGAGGCAGTGGGTATAGACAGAAAAAGAATGCACTCTCTTCTGGGGTACTTCAGTATTTAGCTGTCAGCAATATGAGATGAGGCAGCAAAGGAGACCACAGAAAAACCAGGAGGGTAAGGTATCTTGATAACTCAGCAAAGAAAGTGCTTTTGGGAGGAAGGGGTGATTTACTATATCAAATTCAAATGCTGCTGATATATTATGTGACGTGTTAACTCAGAATTGCGAAGTCTTTCTTGGTCATTGACAACTGAAGGTGATGCTCTTTGAACAGTTTCCCCACATCACACCCTGTAATCTCCTTTAGCCATCAAAACCTGTGCTGTATCTGAGGCTATGGCCACATGCTCTTGACTGAGGATCCAAGGAGGTGTTTCTGATCCCAGAGTCATATGGCAATACCAGCACCAAGCTGGAATTGTCTCTAAGCAAAAAGATTCACTGTGATCTAGATATTATCTAGGGCTTCCCTAGTGGCTCAGTGGTAAAGAATCCACCTGCCAATGCAGGAGATACAGATTGACCCCTGGATCGGGAAGATCCCTGGGAAAGGATATGGCAACTGGCTCCAGTATTCTTGCCTGGAAAATCCCATAGACAGAGGATCCTGGCGGGCTACAGTGCATGGGGTTTCAAAAGAGTCAGATACAACTTAGGGCCTAAACAACAGACATTATCTAAGAACCAGTATTTTAGTTTTCCCAGCTAGAACTTGATGTGGGTCCACCTTCCTTTCAATGAGCTAGACTTCATACAAAGATGTGGTAACACAGCAGAGGTAACACAGCAGAGGTAACACTCAAGCAAGCTTTAATGCCACCGCCTATGGTCCTGAGATATAGGGAGAAGAAAGGGAATGGTCTGTAACCAAAGAGATTAATTAGAATCTCACCCCTCCAGGCAGGGTTTGGCTCATGTGTCCTAGAGACATGGGTCAGAGCCCATGGGACTTTCCTCATGCTCTGAAGAAGGACCTGGAGGACACAAAAGTCATGGAAAGGATAAGGTGCAGGAGATGTGGTCTCAAGCTATCTAAGGAACAAGCCATTTCAGATGCAAGTTGAGTGAGGTCCTGAATTTTTTTTTTAATTTTCTTTACTTTACTGTGTTGGTTTTGCCATACGATGACATGAAACTGCCATGGGTATACATATGCTCCCCCTCCAGAACCCCCCTCCCTCCTCCCTCCCGATTCCCTCCCCCTGGGTCATCCCGGTGCACCAGCCCCGAGCATCAACCCTGGGCTGGCGATTGATTTCACATATGATAATTAACATGTTTCAATGCCATTCTCCCATATCATCTCACCCTTGCCCTCTTCCACAGAGTCCACGAGACTGTTTTATACATCTGCGTTTCTTTTGCTGTCCCGCATGCAGGGTTCTCGCTGCCGTCTTTCTGAATTCCATATATATGCGTTAGTATACTGAATTTTATTACAAACAGTCAGAAGTACAGAGTTCAGGCGAATTTTATTACAAACAGTCAGAAGTACAGAGTTCAGGCTGCTCAGATACAAAATATGTCATCATCCCTTTACAAAGATGAAGTGCAAAGCTAACCACACTCCTGCATTTCAAGCACAGCACTGGTGCATCAATTCATACAACTGTGCTGTGTTGTGCTTAGTCGCTCAGTCATGTCCAGCTTTTTGCAACCACTCCAGGCAAGAATATTGGAGTGGGTTGCCTTGCCCGCCTCCAGGGGATCTTCCCAACCCAGGGTCTGAACCCAGTTCTCTCACATTGCAGGCAGATTCTTTACCAGCTATGTTACCAGGGAAGCCCAAGAATACTGGAGTGGGTAGCCTATCCTTTCTCTAGGAGATCTTCCCGACCTAGGAATCAAACTGGGGTCTCCTGCATTGCAGGTGGATTCTTTACCAGCTGAGCTACCAGGGAACCCCTCATACCACTGTATCAGAAATAAATTACATCAGCCAGATTTTTATCCAAGGTGTATAGGCTTCAACAGCTTTGAAAGTTCTCACAACAAAAGAAAGTATCATTAAAATGTGTCATTTGCTCAGGGAGCCCCAACTCAGAAAGAAGACTTTCAAGAACTCTTACAAAACTCTTCACTAAACTTTATTAAATCTAGGGCTCCTGTGGCAGAAGGATCTTCTAGCACTTCTGCAATATTTGTAAATAGTATGTTGATCACTTGCAATGAGCCAAGCATAATTTCAAATGGGTTATGTGCATCAATATCCACAAACCCTTTATGAGTGGACACATGACATGGATGAGAAAACGGACACTGAGTAAGATTAAGTTACTTGACCAACTTCTTGCAATTACTAAGTACTAGAGTCAGGATCTACGCACTGAGACTGCAGTCAACGTGTTACATACACCTCCTGGGATTCTCTCCTGTGGTCAAAGTCTCCTCCAGCCCCCAATGCCACAACCAACTGTGTAATTCTGATGTTATGCACCTTTCTACTCCAATGTTATTACTAAACTTTGTTAGATACTAAACATATCTTTAGGCACACATATCCTAATAATACTCCCCTAAAGTTTACTTCTGCACCTACTTTTATGATGCAACTAGATGGACACCCTAACTCCTTTGATAATTTCTTCTCCTATGTGAATATAGCTATTCAACATTGGAAGGATTCACAAGTATGTATCAATACATTTGAGTTCTCCAGTTTCCCTACTTTTCGACTTCTGCTTTCTGGGGCCTCATCTCTTCTCTACATCTTTCAATCAGCATTTCCATGTGGAAGTGATCATCATGGTGTATATCTCAGTGGTTTATCTGATGCAGACCATCAGAAATTGTGAAAATTCTTAGCATTCTAACACGTTTAAAAATGCATGTTAATTTTGATCCTATAATTTATTCATGGTTATTTCAGTATTAAAATATATTTTAATTTTAAGCTAAATGAAAACGACCATTTTTTTTCCTTTCACAGAGTTTGCATTTCCCTTGAGGGAAAGAGAAAGTAAATAAAAGAAGTAAACAAATAAACAAGAAACAAACAATGTTAATTTTAAGCAAACAATAAACAATGTTAGCACTGAGTACTATGCAGAAAATATGTGTGGTATTATTAAAAAAAAGATTGAGCATCATCTTTAGATTAAACATTCAGCAAAGATGAAGAAAAACATTTTCATTCTCTCTGAAGGTTTGAAATTTTTTTAACTTTTTTATTTTGTATTGGAGTATAGCTGATTAACAATGTTATAATGGTTTCAAGTGGACAGCAAATGGACTCAGCCATACATACACATGTATCCATTCTCCCCCAAACCACCCTCCTCCATTCAGGCTGCCAAGTAACACTGAGCAGAGTTCCATGTGTGATACAGTCGGTCCTTGTTGGTTATTCATTTTAAATATAGTAGTGTGTACATAAGGACCATATGTTTTTGCTCTTTACTGTAACACCAGAGCCAAGGCATGTCCTAAAAATTTACTGAACTAAAAAACCGTAACAGGTGTGTCAGGCTGCAGGTTGGGTGTGGATCAGCTACAAGCATCTTCTGATTCTGGGATTCAGGCTGAAAGAACTTATGCCTTTATATGTCCAGATAAGGCTTTTCATAGCAAACAACACAGGAGCACTGGCGGCTCACTGGAAGTGGGTAATAACAATGAATGCTTCTATGACAGATACCACTGAGGTTCCATTTGTCGAAGCAAATCATGCAGCCAGGCCTGACCATAGGATGTAAGAGACCACAGGGCAGGAAGTGAGGCAACATAATAGCGCAGTCCTTAGCATACTGTGTAAGTTAGGAGGACCTCCACAAGCTCTGGGGGAAGCATCTAGAAGGCAATGATCTGGAGGATTTAATGTCATTCATTTGCAAGTTTCCTCAAAGGTCATTTGTACATAATTTTGTTGATGTTGCTTTTAATATATATAAATATATTCAGAATGTAATAAAAGGTCCCAGCTTTAAAGAAAAGCAAGAGACATCTTCTGAGAAAATGAAGAATCCTGATGAAATGCAAATATTTTCTTCAGTGAAGGCTTAAATAGTATGGATTTGGGGGGGTTCCAACATTTTCCTAAAGTAGGCATATCCTATTCTGCCTTTAAAAGTGCAATAAAATTCAGCTGAAGAGAGGGGAAGCAAAGTGACTGACTCAAAAGATTCACCATCCACAGAGCCTCGACCCTTATTCTAATTCAGGCTGGTTTGAGAAGGGCCTCATTTCTCAGTCCGTTTCCTAAGTATTCTTAGGGAGTCTGCCCCCTTTTTTTTGCGAGAGACACTCAGTTTCCATGCAAGCTACTAGTCTTGCTCCAGATAAGTGGACAGCACTAAATATACACATTCTGCTCTCACCATATTTTCCATGGGGAAGAAGATAGGAGAGAAAGAGCACACACAGAAAGAGAACATCTGCTACAAAGCAATCTGCCAACTTCATGGCAAGACGTGGTGCTTGGTGGGTGCAGTCCCAGGTTCATCTTCCTGGGGTAGGGAAGAGAAAATACAACCCATGACTAGACAAAACTTAAAAAAGATTTTTATAAATATAGATAAGCACTACAAATTATAAGGTAAATTAACTAGCAATGCAGGATTTTCACAGGGTACTCCAAATAGAAATACCTGAATATACAATATGACACTGTGCACCTGTTATATACACTGCACAATATAAATAGACAATATATAGTTGCCTTTAATAGCAACCTCAGTATTGCTCTAGGTGGTTTGGTGGTTTTAGTTGCTAAGTTGTGTCCAACTCTCGAAACCGCATGGACTACAACCTGTTAGGCTCCTCTGTCCAGGGGATTCTCTGGGCAAGAATACTGGAGTAGGTTGCCATTTCCTTCTCCAAGGGATCTTCCTGACCCAGGGATCAAACCCTGGCCTCCTGCATTGCAGGCAGATTCTTTACCACCTGAGGTACAGGGAAGCCTCCATTGGCTTAGGTAACTGTAATTTATTTAGGAAAATTGAAGTTGGATTTTTCTGAAAATTACCTTGTACTACTACACAATTGCACTCATCTCACACTTTAGTAAAGTAATACTTAAAATTCTCCAAGCCAGCCTTCGTACATGAACCATGAACTTCCAGATGTTCAAGCTGGTTTTAGAAAAGGCAGAGGAACCAGAGCTCAAATTGCCAACATCTGCTGGTTCATCAAAAAAGCAAGAAAGTTCCAGAAAAATATCTATTTCTGCTTTATTGACTATGCCAAAGCCTTTGACTGTGTGGATCACAGTAAACTGTGGAAAGTTCTTAAAGAGATGGGAATACCAGACCACCTGACCTGTCTCTTGAGAAATCTGTATACAGGTCAGGAAGCAACAGTTAGAACTGGACATGGAACAACAGACTGGTTCCAAATAGGAAAAGGAGTGCATCAAGGCTGTATATTGTCACCCTGCTTATTTAACTTATATTCAGAGTACATCAGAGAAATGCCTGGCTGGATGAAGCACAAGCTGTAATCAAGATTGCCAGGACAGATATCAATAACCTCAGATATGCAGATGACACCATCCTTATGGCAGAAAGTGAAGAAGAACTAAAGAGCCTCTTGATGAAAGTGAAAGAGGAGAGTGAAAAAGTAGGTTTAAGCTCAACATTCAGAAAACTAAGATCATGGCATCTGGTCCCATCACTTCATGGCAAATAGATTGGGAAATAGTGGCTGACTTTATTTGAGGGGGGCTCCCAAATCACTGCAGATGGTGATTGCAGCAATGAAATTAAAAGACGCTTACTCCTTGGAAGGAAAGTTATGGCCAACCTAGACAGCATATTAAAAAGCAGAGACATTACTTTGCCAACAAAGGTCTGTCTAGTCAAGGCTATGGTTTTTCCAGTGGTCATGTATGGGTGTGAGAGTTGGACTATAAAGAAAGCTGAGCATGGAAGAATTGATGCTTTTGAACTGTGGTGTTGAAGAATATTTTTGAGAGTCCCTTGGACTGCAAGGAGATCCAACCAGTCCATCCTCAAGGAGGTCAGTCCTGGGTGTTTCATTGGAAGTACTGATGTTGAAGGTGAAACTCCAATCCTTTGGCCACCTCATGCAAAGAGCTGACTCATTGGGAAAGACCCTGATGCTAGGAAGGATTGAGGGCAGGAGGAGAAGGGGACGACAGAAGATGAGATGGTTGGATGGCATCACTGACTCAGTGAACATGGGTTTGGGTGGACTCCAGGAGTTGGCGATGGACAGGGAGGCCTGGCGTGCTGCAGTTAACGAGGTTGCAAAGAATCGGACACAACTGAGCAACTGAACTAAAACGTTTCTTCAATGACAGACAACAGACCAAAGCAAGCCCCTAGCTTCCATAGAACAGGGCTGAAATACAGTTTTGGGGGCATAATGTTGGCTATAGACAATACAAGTATAAAAATTACTCCAGTTTCTGCCTTTCTGTACTAAGTACTGTGGGCAAAAGAAATAAAAGCTGAAGCTTCTGTCCACAATGAAGTGACAGTATAGGAAGGCAAATAAAGCATATTTCAAAACAATTAGTAATCAGGAATATCTGTGAAAGGCTAAAATATATACATCAACAACAAATCAGAACCAAGGAAGTAGGAAAACAAAGCGTGGCTGTGTATGGCAGACAGTAAATGCAAATATATCAGAAAAACCAGAGATAAAAAACATGTTCTAGAGGAGAAGAGCCTGTGGTGAGCTTGAAGGTGAGATGGATATAAGAGATAAAAGTGATGTGGTGTTGAAGGGCAGGAAGAAAGGACAGGATAGCATGATAAAATATCTAAGGGACCAGATGTACCCTACAACACTTTACACTCAGATACTTGCCTCTAACTGGAGAACCTGGACAAGTAATTTAGATCATTTGGTCCTCAGTTTCATCATCTATAAAGTGAGAATAAACACTTTATCCATTCTACCAGGTGATTATATCAACAACATATTGTATGTAAACACCTACTGGAAATTGGAATTATTACCCAGTATACTAAGTCATCCATATGGGGTATCAAAAGTCTCAAGGGTACTACAGAAAATCCGTAGGTTGTAACCCCAGTGAAAACGGAAACTGAAAGGTGATCAGCCATGTCCGACACTTTGCAACCCCCTGGACTCTACAGTCCATGGAACTCTCTGGAGCAGAATACTGGAGTGGGTAGCCTTTCCCTTCTCCAGGGGATCTTCCCAACCCAGGGATGGAACCCAGGTCTCCCACACTGCAGGTGGATTCTTTACCAGCTGAAGCACAAGGGAAGCCCTAATTCCAGTGGAGATCATCAACATTAATATTTTTACCACTTACAAAATTAACATTACCAAATAACTCTGTCACTTTGGTATCTTCTTCATACTTGCACCAGTGGGAAGCATCTGTCTCCTAAGCTATCCCAACTATCATGTGTCATATGTATTACAAGCATGGAAATCCTGACAAGGTTCATTCTGCTGTGATTAAATAATTACTTTCATACCATGGTAACCACTGCTGTTGTTATTGTTCAGTGGCTAGATCCTGTCTGAATCTGATCTCACAGACGGCAGCACGCCAGGCTCCTCTGTCCTCCACTATCTCCCGGAGTTTGCTCAAATTCACGTCC
The DNA here is from genome assembly GCA_007570785.1 of Antilocapra americana. Classification (NCBI taxonomy): domain Eukaryota; kingdom Metazoa; phylum Chordata; class Mammalia; order Artiodactyla; family Antilocapridae; genus Antilocapra; species Antilocapra americana. Next base: position 2,130,647 of record ML663559.1, read on the forward strand.
ATTGGGTCAGTGATGCCATACAATCATCTCATCCTTTCCCACCCTCTTCTCCTCTTGCCCTCAATTTTTTCAGGCATCAGGGTCTTTTCTAATGAGTCAGTTCTTCACATGGGGTAATCAAAGTACTGGAGCCTCAGCTTCAGCAACAGTCTTCACAATAAATATTCAAGGTTGATTTCCTTTAGGATAGACTTGCTTGATCTCCTTGTAGTCTACGGGACTCTGAAGAGTCTTCTCCAGCACCACAGTTCAAAAGTATCAGTTCTTTAGTGCTCAACCTTCTTTATGGTCCAACTCTCACATCCATACATGACTACTGGAAAAACCACTGCTTTGACGATATGGACATTTGTCAACAAAGTGATGTCTCTGCTTTTTAATATGCTGTCTAGGTTTGTCAAAGCTTTTCTTCCAAGAAGCAAGCATCTTTATATGCATGGCTGCAGTCACCATCCACAGTGATTCTGGAGTCCAAGAAAATAAAGTCTATCACTGTTTGCATTATTTCCACATCTATTTGCCATAAAGTGATGGGACTGATTGCCATGATCTTAGTTTTTGAATGCTGAGTTTCAAGCCAGCTTTTGCACTCTCCTCTTTCACCCTCATCAAAAGGCTCTTTAGTTCTTCTTCACTTTCTGCCATTATAGTGGTATCGCTTGCATATCTAAGATTTTTTATATTTCCCCGAGTAATCTTGATTCCAACTTGTGATTCATCCAGCCCAGCATTTCACATGATGTACTCTGCATATAAGTTAAAATAAGCATGGTGATAGTATACAACCTTGTCATATTCCTTTCCCAATGTTGAATCAGTCTATTGTTCCATGTCTGGTTCTAACTGTTGCTGTCTGACATGCATACAGGTTTCTCAGGGGACAGGTAAAGTGGTCTGGCATTTTCATCTCTTTAAAAATTTTCGTTTGTTGTGATTCACACTGTCAAAGGCCTTTAGCATAGTCAATGAAGCAGATGTTTTTTGGAGTCACCTTGCTTTTTCTATGATCCAATGGATGTTGGCAATTTGATCTCTGGTTCCTCTACCTTTCCTAAGTCCAGCTTGTACATCTAGAAGTTCTTGGTTCACATACTGTTGAAGCCTAGCTTGAAGGGTTTTCAGTATAACCTTGCTAGTATGTGAAATGAGCACAATTGCACAGTAGTTTGAAAATTCTTTGGCATTGCCTTTCTTTGGGATTGGAATGAAAATTGACCTTTTCCAGTCCTGTGACCTCTGCTGAGTTTTCCAAATTTGCTGACATATTGAGTGCAGCACTTTCACAGCATCACCTTTTGGCAGTTGGTAGTGATGCTTCCTAAGGCCCCCTTGACTTCACATTCCACGATGACTGGCTTTAGATGAGTGATCACACCACAGTGGTTATCCATTAAGGACTCTTGCATAGTTCTTTGTGTATTCTTGCCTCCTCTTCTTAATCTCTTCTGCTTCTGTTAGGTCCTTACCATTTCTGTCCTTTATTGTGACCATCCTTGCATGAAATATTCCCTTGATATCTCCAGTTTTCTTTAAGAGATCTCTAGTCTTTCCCATTCTATTGTTTTCCTCTATTTCTTTGCATTGTTCATTTAAGAAAGCCTTCTTATCTCTCTCTGCTATTCTCTGGAACTCTGCATTCAGTTGGGTATATCATTCCCTCTTACTTCTCTTTTACTTCTCTTCTTTCCTCTGCTATTTGTAAAGCCTCCTCAGACAACCACTTTGCCTTCTTGCATTTCTTTTTCTTTGGGATGGTTTTGGTCTCTGCCTTCTGTACAACGTCATGAACCTCCATCCACAGTTTTTCAGGCACTCTGCCTACCAGATCTAGTCTCTTGAACCTATTTGTCACCTCCACTGTATAATCATAAGATATTTGATTTAGGTCATACCTGAATGGCCTAGTGGTTTTCTTACTTTCTTTGATTTAAGCCTGAATTTTGCAATAAGGAGCTCACGATCTGAGCCACAGTCATCTCCAAAATGAAAAGCACAATGATGGCAGATGGGAACATGAAAGGCTTTCTATTTCATCGTAACACTTTGGAACCCAGCAGATCTTTCACTCTCGGAAATTTTATAAAGCCAAAATTCTATCATCCCATAAGGAAATTTAATTGCTTTCCTTTTTAACATATTTATTCCTAGACCAGCCTGTGCATCATTCCAAGCAGACTGATGATTAGTTGATAAATCTATTTCATCCCACCTACTAGAATCAACAGACAGCACAGATTCTGCCTCTCCAAAACAAAAATGGACAGTTGTCCTTTTCCCCCATTCTTTCCCTCATTTTAATGAGCAGATTATGATTAGCAGACATTCTTCAATGTTCTTGCTAAATATTAATAGTTTTTCTCTAGTCTAAATAACAAAAAGATGTTTAAAGATGAGAGGACCAGGGAGGAAAATAATTGCAATAAGACTAAAAACAGACCTAAATCCATATAAACTTCTCTAGAGCTAAAATGGTAGAAGTTTTATCCTAAAAAAAAAATTCACAGACTTTCAAATGCCTTTCTGTGATTTTTTAAATCAGTTTATTGTCTCCATTTTAAACGGACATACTGAATTCCAGCAGACTGTTAGAGAAAAGTAGGATGCCACAAAAACCTTCTCCAAGAAACAACTATTTTAGACTCTTCGATATAGTAAGCATTAAAAAAAATGAAAATGTACTTTGCTGAAATCTGGGATATGACAGAAATGAAAGCCAAAACCACTTCCTATTTTGCCTTGGCTTATAAACCAATTGCAGAGTATCACAGTTTTGTTCTATATGAGGACATGTTTACTCTCTGGCTAGAAAAGTAGCTCAACTACTCTTCCAATATTTATTCTAAAAGAAAAAGTATTTCACTAGGTATAGAGTTAACAGTGAACGGTGGTTAGGAAAAGGGATGGAAATTCCTGCCCTAGTTTTAGTTGTTGTATGCTCAGTCATGTCTTACTCTTTGCAACTTCATGGACTAGAGTCCACCAGGCTACTCTGACCATGGAATTTTCCAGGAAAGAATACCAGAGTGGGGTGCCATTTCTTACTCCAGGGGATCTTCCCAACCCAGAGATGAAACCTGTGTTTCTTGCATTGGCAGGTGGATTCTTTATCACTGAGCCACCAGGGAACTCCTGCCTTAGTTTAGAAACTCCTTAAAATAGTTATTCAGGCAAATCTACCTGTGCGAAATGTCAGATTATCTTTAAAATTCTGAAACATACCACATAGCCTCAATTATTTCAGCTGTCAGCTGCAGGTTGTCTATTCATTAAAAGTCATATTTAACCTAACTAAGCATCTGCTCCCACAGCCTGGTGGGCTACGGTCCATGGGGTTGCAGAGTCAGACATGACTGAAGCAACTTAAAATGCATGCACGCACGCTGCTCCCATAACCTAAAGCTCCCTACTCCTTATTTTCCCAGTAATTTATAATCTTATATTTTAGTTCTAAATTGGGGAAACTCTGTGGAATAAACCTTTAACTGTGCTAATTTTAACTGTGCTAGCTTTAGAGGAAGTGGGGAGGAAAAGGAACAAAGAAGAAGTTACGATGATAAAAATATGCTGCCAACAACCAGTGCAGAATGCTTCAGTCTGCACAAGAAAATGACAGAATGCCAGTTTAGTTAGGGTGGCAGTCATCCTCTTACGTGATGGATATCGAAGATTCTAGGCAAAGGTTCTCGCTCTGTCTCAGGCAGAGGCAGCCACCTTCCTCTGAAGATGGATACGGTCCTGCCAGGCTGGATGGCATTGCACAGTCCCTTCAAGCCTTATGATGCCATGGCTCTGTGAACAGTAAGCTACAGTTCAGAGGTGAATGACCGCAAAAAAGTCATCCGGTGAGAAATAAGATGTCACAGTAATGTTAAAACAAAAAAGAAAAACTGAATCTCCCTTGGTGCTGACCCAACATTTATGTCTGCTAAAAGCAGTTTACTTTCAGTTTGGCAGAAAATGTTGCATATAACTCAGGAGTGAGACCACAAGCTTTCCTGAAATCATTTAACCCACAGTAAAGGAAACAAGTTGCTCAAGTTTAACGGCAGCAACTGCAAACAAGAATGGAAATATTCTTCATCCGTTGATCAACATGTCTCTAGATATCAGAAACAACCTCAGAAAACTGTATGAAATAGTTTCACAGGTTTTTCTTACTGATTACCATTTCTAATTATCATGAGTACATTCCCAATAGCATCTAAACCATTGTTCCCTTTCTATATTCAAGACTAACCACCACTTCTACATGTTTAAGTCACAATGAGGATTTGGTCATAGGGTAAAAGCAGAAATATGAATTTATGGATTAAAATGTTCATTGGCCACACTCTTCCACTAACCAAATAAATTTATAGATGCAATAATGAGTTAAAATATTTATGATATGAATATAATTGTTCTAAGAAAAATTGAGAAATCATTTTTAAGTATTATTTATAACCAATTTGTCCTCCCCCCCCAACTTCCCCACCACCCCCAACACACAAGACACAGAGCGCTGCTCTTCTCCACTCCCCAGCTTGACCATGTGAACCATCAGGGATGGTTCAGGCCAAGCTGCCTAGACATTATTTAGTGCTCACTGGCTTCATGAGTCTCTGGAGTGTATGCGTATGTGCTCAGTCATGTCCAACTCTTTGCGACTCCATGGACTGCAAGCTTCCAGGTGCCTCTGTCCATGGGATTTTTCAGGTAAGAATCCTGGAGTGGTCTGCTATTTCCTTCTTCAGGGGATCTTCCCAGCCCTGTGATCAAACCTGGGTCTCCTACATTAGCAGGTAGATTCTTTACCATTGAGGTACCAGGGAAGTCTAATATGAATTAGGAGAGGATACAAACATTCAGTCCATAAGACCTAGAAATGACCAAAAATCATTCGTGTGCTTGCTGGACACACCCCACTTATTGCCTGCTCCTGGTGTTGGGTAGTTTCTCTGTCTAGACTCTGCTTCTTGCTACAACTGGGTCCCCATCCTGATGTTAACAGTCACTCATAGGCATGTGTCTATCTTGTCCTGAGTTTGCTGCTGGGTTCCCCATCATTATGCTCTAACCAATAGCTGGATCTAGATGAACACTGAAATGGCTGGACCCATGGGCGCTATACCCTCCTGTCTGCCCCACAAGCAGCTCCATGGTGTGCCTCTGAAGTTGGGTGTCTGTGCTCCTTCCTCATCCTGTGTTCTGCCTCATGGCAGATCTTGTACTTGGATCCCACATCTCCTCTGGCCCTTCCTTCCCTGTGGTGCCCTTAAACTGACTACAAGCCTCACCTCTAAGCCCTAAATCATTCTACATGACTCTGAGAAATGCGGCTTTGATTTAAAAGTTGCTACATAAAACAAGTCTGAATCATCCCATAGACAGTGATGAGCACAGACATTTATTAACAGTTAGTGTAGCCACGATCACTTGGCTACAAGAAGAGATTCCCTTGGATGATTTTTTCTAGGGAATTATGATAAGCAGCAAGTCATTTCCACATGGTACTTAAACCTTTCATCCATATCACCTACTTCCACCCAAGGTCTTCATATTTCACTCTTACTTGATCTCAAACAATAAACTGTGTGGTACATGTGGACTCTGCTCATAGCAAGTCATCATCTTGCTCTATTTCTCATTTATGATTTATTTCTTTTGTTTTAGATACTTTAAGAGACAACAAACACCAAAAGAACATCAATACTGATCAACACTGGCTGTAACCTAACAGATGGATTTAACTTTGCCAAGGGTAATAGAAATGCAAGTCACATATATCTGAACAGGCAAGCATCTGTTTATTCTGGAGATAACCTTTACCTTTTTAGCTGTGCTTGGTTTCGATAGCACTAGGAATCAAATAGAAATCAGACCATGAAATCATTACTGTGTTTAAAGATTATAAAGTCAGCGGAGTTTCAAGTCAGAGGCACAGAGAGGCTGTCTGCACCAGCTGCTGCTTAGGCTCACATCTGACCCTTAGAGGGAAGTCACTGACAGTCACAGGAATCCTACAAGTAAATCTGAGAAACCACCTGCTACACCCAGTCATGTCTGACTCTCTGCGACCCTACGGACGGTAGCCCGCCAGGCTCCTCTGCCCATTGGATCTTCCAGACAAGAATACTGGAGTGGGTTGCATTTCCTCCTCCAGGATATCCTTCTGACCCAGAAGGATCAAAGCCATGTCTCCTGCATTGGCAGGCAGATTCTTTACAACTGAGCCCCCTGGAAACCCCACCTGCTATGCTTGCCATGAGTTAAAATGAAATGATCCCATGTCACCAGCAACATGAAGGAAGCACACGGAAGTGGAAAGCAGGGATTCATGGAATGGTGAAAGTAATAAATTCACCATGCTCTAATTATACTGCTGATAAACATTTACTGAGCATCACTTATTATGCGGTAATAAACTATGCGAAACTATGGTGGCAAACTTGCACCATAATATTTTAGTGTGTCTCACATTTTCTCAATTCATCCACCCTATACACAAACCCAAAGACTTCAGTGACCTCAGGGCAAGACAGAAGGATGTAAAGGGAATAACATTACTGGGAAATACTGATATTGCCAAAAATAAATATTAGATCTAAGCTACTGATCCTTACTAGAAATTAAAGCACAAAATCAGCTTATTACAAGAAAAGATTCAAAGGAAGCTGCCAATTGAGAGGATTCCTCATTAAGTTTAAGTGAACATATGCTAATAAAGGAGGAGCCTGCACCCATGTCTCCTTATGTGGTTTGTGCCCTGCTAGGTGCTCCTAAGTGGAGCTGTATCTTAGGAAATCTGTCATCCAAAGCCAAAGCTTAAGACCATGGATAGACCTCTAAGATCTTTATCCAACAAGACAGGCAGGTTTAAGTACTACCACACAGGAGCAAATGAAATTCTTTCCCTTTTTCCCAAGTTGAGCCTAGAAAAACTCACCCTGGCACAAAGCCTAGAGGACATGGAGTGTTTCAGGCAGGGTCCCCTGAGTAGGCACCACAGACAGCCACAGCAAAGGACAGGGCTGATGAAGGCTACCTTCCTGGGCCTTTCTGTCCATTTTTTAACAATTAGATTTGTGGTATGGAAGGGCCGAATGAAAAACCATAAGGGAACAACGACAGTGGGGAAAAGCCAAAGAGACAAAAGGCAGATTTCAACAGGAAAATGTGGCTTCTTAAAACAAGACAAATAACAGCCTTGGAATTTTTCAGATTAAAAAATATCACACTTTAAATGCTGCCAGTTTGACTCTGTGCCCATCTCATCCCCATGTCAAAGTTTCTGTGGCAGATGGTAAGGAGCAAAATGACCCAAAAATGTCAGGCCTCTTTTCTTCTAATAAAGAGAAGCTATCAAAAATACACAAAACAGCAGAGAGAAAGGCAAAAAGGAACAATGTGAGTACCCTTGTTCTGTAGAAATGGAGCAACACATATTAGCTCCCTGAATTTTGGATTCTTCCCCACCAAATAGGGCTTAGGCTTAATAGAGGGCTTTTAAGTAAAATTTTCTCTTTAATTTTTTTAGTTGGTTTGCTTTGGGAGAAGATGCTACTTGCACATTGTATTAAACATACAATATATAGTCAAAAGTGGCTTCCCAGGTGGTGCAGTGGTAAAGAATCTGCCTGCCAATGCAGGAGATGCAGGAGAATCAGGTTTGATCCCTGGATCAAGAAGATCCCCTGCATAAGGAAATGGCAACCCACTCCAGTCTTCTTGTCTGAAACATTCCATTGACAGAGGAGTGGGTTACAATCCAGGAGGTCGCAAAGAATTGGACATGACTGAGCACACACATAGCATGGTGAAAAGTAGGTGTCTCCTCCTCTCACTCCTGATAGAGTTCTCTTTCTCTGAAGGAACCATTCTTACCAGACTTTTCTGTGTCCTCACCTTTAATCCTAGGATAGAGGTAGGTATGTGTTTGTGCTGCTCCCTCTTTTTACACAAATAGAACAATCTAAATATATTGCCTGCCCCTTGCATTTTACAGTTAATATTTTTGGAATAAATTAGTTTAGTGCTGAATAAAATAAAGAAGTCCTTGCTCCAAGAAAGCATAGCAGAAGGGATCATGTCAAAAAAAAAAATCAACATCTAATAAGTATGTATTACGTCAGATGTATTATTTTCAAAAAATAAAGCAGGGGAAGGGAACAGGGTAGCCATGTTGTGATGGGGAAAAGAAAGGCTTGCTTTGTGTGATGACATTTCAGTAGTGATCTCAAGAGGAGATCATGTGGCTATCGGAGGAGTAACTGATCAGACAGTAGGCATAGTATGTGCAAAGGTCCTGGGACAGGTGTGTGGTGATCACAACTGAGGATCAGCAAGGAGGTCACCGTGGCTGCTGCACATTAAGCAAGGGAGTGATAGGAAAAGAGGCCACAGTATGAGAAAGACAGCCGGGTTATGCGGACTCCTGTAGCCCTTGGTCAAATACTTGGCTTTTACTCTGAGCGAGATGGAGGGTCACCAGCGAGTCTGGAGTGACATGCTGGGCACACATCTCAGAATGATTATTCTGACCACTGTGCTGAGAAATTTCAGGCCGCAAGGTTGGAAACACAAACCTAGTCCAGGCCAAAGGGGATGCTGGCAGGGACCAGGATGGAGCCGTGGAAACAGTGGATGGTGATTCGATTCTGGATGCCTTGTGAATGTGGAGCCGTCAGAAGCTGCTGATGAATTGGATGTGGAAAATGAGAAGGAGGAGAAGTGCCAAGGGAGACTCTTAAGAGTTCTAGCCTGAGTCTTGAGAGTTACTGAAAAGACAGAGTTTCTGTTTATTGAAATGAGAAGGCTATGGGAAGAGCAGAGCTCAAAGAGAAGCAGTGAAGACGCTACTGATTTGTTTATTAGCTGCCCTGGGTCTTCAGCGCTGTGCACTGGCTTTCTCTAGTTGTGGTGAGTGGGGGCTACTCTTCATTGCAGCGTGTGAGCTTTTCACCGTGGTGGCTTCTCTTGCTGCGGAGCACAAGCTCTAGCAAGTATGGGCTTCAGTAGTTACAGTGCACAGGCTTAGTCATTGCGGCTGGCAGGCCCTACACTACGGGCTTAGTTGCCCCTTGGCTCACGAAATCTCCCCAGGCCGGGGACCATGCATCGGCAGGCAGATTCTTAACCACTGGACCATCTGAGAAGTCCATGACACTGATTTTAGACATAGCAGGTTTGATATGCCTACAAGACCTCCAAGTAGAAATGTCAAGGAGACCATAGGACATATGAGTCTGAAAGTAAGGCAGAAGACAGGGACAGGGAGACAGATGTGGGAGATTTCAGCATGTGGCTGGCATTCTAAAACATATATTTCTTATAAACACTTATGTTACATATATTCTCCTCAGACTTCACTTGAACTTTTTAAACAGCTTCCTAATAGGGAACTTTTTATATTAAATTCATTTTTTATATTAAACTTAAATGAAGACCATCGCTTTGTGAAAAAGTCAGAATCCACAGTTGGTCGTCGTTACTCATAGTCTGTATTTGCAAGTTTGCCTACTTGTGAAAATGTATTTGGAACACTAAAATCAATTCTTGCCTTCATGGTAAACCACAGACTGGGGAGACCTTAACTCACTCAACACACATTTTCCTAGATGAGCTGTCTCCTTGTTTCTGCTTCCATACTATAAAGAATTGTCCGCTTGGTGGTCTACTCCCTGTCATGTGTTTTTTGTGCTTTTCTTTTCTCCGGTGATTTCTCTTTAAAATGCACCCAGCACACTGAAGTGCTTTCTGGTGTGTTCCTAAGTGCAAAAGGTTGCAATGTGACTTACAGGGAAAATACACGTGTTAGAAAAGTTCGGTTCAGGCATGAGTTAGTGTCAGTGGCCAAGAGTTCAATGTTAAAAGAGTCAACAATATATATTAAATAAAGTGTCTTTAAATAGAAACACACATAGATCAAGGTTATATACTGACTGACTGAAGAAAATGGTGTGACCAGAGGTTTGGAATCTTTAATGCTGCACTTCCTCTAGAAGTAACTGGTTGGTATTCACTAATTAATGCTATGGTGACTTTTTAGCCCATGACTGCCATTTAATGAGAACTGATTGGTTTGTTTTTCGATCTTTTCATAGCTCAGTGGTAAAGAATCCTCCTGCCAAGTAGGAGACGTGGGTTCAATCCCTGGGTTGGGAAGATCCTCTAGAGGAGGGCATGGTAACTCTTTCTAGTGTTCTTGCCTGGAAAATCCCATGGACAGAGTAGCCTGGAGGGCTACAGTCCATGAGGGACACAAAAATGTCAGATACAACTTAGAGACTAAGCAACAACAACCCCTGACATGGGAAGCAAAAGACTGCAATTACTTGGAGAAATCGTGTATCACTACTCTGCGCGTTAAGGTAAGAACCTCGTGGAAGCCAACCCAGAAAGCTGAGGCTATGACCTATTTTTAAGAAGTAGCAGAGAAGAAAAACCAAAAACAAACAAACAACAACAACAAAAATCCTCTATTAATAAGTGCAGTGATCTGTGCACAGCGAACCTTAATAAATGTCACTGACTGACAACTTTCAAAATCAGTTAGAGTTATCTAATGGCTTTCCTTGTCAGAAAAGTATCTTTGTATCTTACCCAAACCCCAGTGCAGTTTAAAACGCCATCTACTCTTCATGTGTTCACAGTAGAAATGAAAACTTGTTAATCACCACCTTCTGCTCTAAGTCCATCATACACTCAAACACATTAAATTGCCCCAGGCTCTTCCATTCTCTAAGTAAAGTAATTCCATTTACTTTAACATTTCTTTCTTAGGGCTTATTTTCCATCCTCTAATGAGTCAAATACAACTCTTGCTGCTTTGAAATACTTACAATCATGTCATCCTTTTTGCCCTGTTAAATGATGAATTGCAATTTCTATCTTGTTGCCTCCAGAGTCCACACTGTCGGTCATAAATGTTTAACTGGTAAGGTCATTTCCTATCAAGATCTCCATGAGCAACTGTTTTAATATGTAATTGTTCTTCTGATCTTTCTATTTAAGGATTCCCCTTCTTGTATTATAAAAAATATCTTTACAATCAAACCATGTTAATTATTAAAGACAACAGGTCAAATGCAAAGACAGAAAAGGCTTTTTATCTTTTTTAAAAAAGTGAATAAAGTAACACTGACGACAATCGGCCTAGAAATGCAAGTTAATTATAAAGAGATTTAATGTTTACTGACCCAAGTTTTAGAACATGTCCACCTTGAAGGTTTGGGGGTTTGGGTGCAGGTACCATTGGGCTTCCCTGGTAGGTCAGGTAGTAAAGAATTCACCTGCAAGCCAGGAGACTCTGGTTCGATCCCTGGGTTAAGAAGATCCCCTGGAGAAGGGAATGGCAAACCACTCCAGTATTCTTGCCTGGGAAATCCCATGGACAGAGAAGCCTGGCGGGCTACAGTCCATGGGGTTGTAAAGAGTCAGACATGACTGAGTGACTAATGCACTTCACACACACTTCATGTACCGTTTCTTTTTGGTCCTCATTAGCAATCTATCTTGTCATTGCCATACTTTTGAAGAAAGCATTTCTTATAGTTTGGATCATGAAGAGTTTGCACCATATTTTACTAACCACCACATGATTTCTATTATATATTTAATAGTGATGTTAAGAAATTTTCTAAAAATCTGTCCAGGAATTAAAAAGAACAAAGCTCAGTTACAAAGCTAAACTACTGGAAAACACATGACTGGACAGAGCAAGAGAGAATGCAATATGAAGATACTAAACTAGGAGTCTGAAAACAACCCCATGGCTAGAAGGCTATATGCAACCTCGGACTAGTCATTTGACCTTCTCGGATTTAAGTATCCTCATGAAGTATCCCTGGAGAAGGAAAAGGTTACCTATTCCAGTATTCTGGCCTGGAAAACTTCATGGACTGTATAGTCCATAGGGTTGCAAAGAGTCAGACATGACTGAGTGACTTTCACTTACTCATTCACTCACTCATGAATTACAGGTACTAGACTATCGCTAAGATCCTTACTATTCAAAATTCTGCATTTACAGTGAGCACAATTATTCGAGGCTTCTCTGGTTGCTCAGACAGCGAAGAATCCACCTGTAATGCAGGAGACCTGGGTTTGAACCCCGGGTTGGAAAGATCCCCTGGAAGAGGGCATGGCAACCCACTCCAGTACTCTTGTCTGGAGAATCCCCATGGACAGAGGAGTTTGGTGGGCTACAGTCCATGGGCTCGCAAAGACTCAGACACAATTGAGCAACTAAGCACACAGTACAGAGGAAGATCAGTGACAGCACAGATTACACACACGGGTAAATCTACTTAATCAGTGTGCAAGCTGCGTGCTAAGTCGTTTCAGTCATATCAGACTCTTTGCAACCCTATGGACTGTAGCCCACCAGGCTGCTCTGCACAAGGGATTCTCCAGGCAAGAATACCGGAGTGGGTTGCCATGCCCTCCTCCAAGGGATCTTCCCAACCCAGGGATCTCACATCTCTCGTCTCCTGCACTGGCAGCGGGTTCTTTCCCACTATCGCCACCTGGTGGATGTAGTATTATATTCGCAGGTCCCACACGTGCCCCTCCATAGAGCCTATCAAGTGACCAGTAAAGCATGAGACACACACTCTAAGTCTGGAGATCAGTTGCCTCAAACAAGATGTTAAGTCATTTTCCAACAATTAAATATGTAATTCCAACACAAGCTGTGTGTCCTTTAATTTAGTTCAGTTTTGTATCCTGCAACTTTACCAAATTTGTTGATGAGTTCTAGTAGTTTTTGGTTGTCTTAGAATTCTGCGAGTAGTATCATGCCATCTGCAAACAGTGGTAGTTTTAAATATTCTTTTCCAAAAAACTAATTACTTGAAAGGAGCTCTTAAAAAGGGTTTTTATCTTTTAAAAGTAACATTTTTATTCATCCATCTTTAGGGAATAGTGTGCTTTTGAGCCACCTTAGAGGACAGAAATGAAGCTTGGTTGTACCAAGCATCTAGGAGCTTGAAAGTGGTTCACTGGTCTCAAGAACTGAGTCTAGCCAATTCTGTTGTGCCGAATGGATGGGTAGAAATAACACCTGAGTGTCCTGGGTGGAGTGTGGTTCCTAAATTATCAGTGCTTGTGCTTGATGTATCGATAGAGTGATTAAAGAGTGGGGATTATTTACCTGAGGCTGATTGCTTAATAAATCTGATCAAGCACAGACTATACTCCATTTTTCAAAGTTTATATATTCGACCAATTATAAGGGCCAGCTGGGCCATATAAAGAGCAAAGGTGAATTGGGAGGCCTTTGTCTAACTCTCATACTTTAGAATCACAGAGATTTTAGCTCCAAGGGAGCTGAGATATTGCCTTGCTGGACTCATCCACATGCTTCTTTTCCTTTACTTTCAGCTCTCTTTTCAACCCTTTCAGCTCTCTTTTCAAACTAAGCAAAGAACACCATACCTTTCTGAAAACCTTAACTTCTTCTCACTTCTTTGATCATTACTTTACTCAACACTTTTAAAATTAGGTCACTTACCCTCTTGATGTTGTATAAGTGAAATAGCAAAAGAAATGGATGGGCAATTGCTTCAACTTGAATGTACAAAAATGCTTAGTCAGTATTATTAAATAATTTTGCAGGAAAATTGGAAATAATGTCCCCTAAAAAGATGACAGACAGTTAAATATATCGGCACAGAATGATGGCTACAATAAATTAAGTAAAAAATTCAAGACCAAACAGCACATTGATGAATAATATTCATAAGTGAGTGTTTACTGATACATATAAATAAAATAATATTAATTTTTTGTTTTTTCAACAAATATTAAATGTGCCACACACTCTTCTGAAGATCAAGATTTTGATGGAAGACACAGTTCCTTACCCACGGGTGTTCACAGTTTGTTGGGGAGGTAAACATTGTTGGTGGTGAGTCTCTCAGTCGTGTCCAACTCTTTGTGACCCCGTGGACTTCAGCACATCAGGCTTCCCTGTCCTTCACCTCCTTCACCATCTCCCGGAGCTTGCTCAAACTCATGTCCATCAAGTCGGTGATGCCATCCAATCATCCCTTCTGTTGTCTCCTTCTCCTCCTGCCTTCAATCTTTCCCAGCATCAGTGTCTTTTCCAATGAGTCAGATCTTTGCATCAGGTGGCTAAAGTATTGGAGCTTCAACTTCGGCATCAGTCCTTCCAATGAATAGTCAAGATTGATTTCCTTTAAGATTGATTGGTTTGATCTCCTTGCAGTCCAAGGGAGTCTCAAGAATCTTCTCCAACAACACAGTTCAAAAGCATCAATTCTTTGACACTCAGCCTTCTTTATGGTCCAACTCTCACATCCATGCATGATTTCTGGAAAAACCATAACTTTGATTTTATGGACCTTTGTCAGGCCTTAGATAAACATTAATCAGATAATAATATAATAAAAATTGTGTGTGAGAAGTATATATGCATACAAGTGAGTGTGTATCAGAAAAAAAAAAAAAGGCTAAAATCACATATATAAAACCGACAGGTATTACCTGTGAATGATCTTGTCTTTATTTTCAGCATGCTACAAATCTTCAATTGCCATCTCTTTCTTTTGTAATTAGAAAAAAAATTAATTGGATTTACTGTTTCTTATTTAGTTTCCTCAGGTCTACATCAGGCTACTTTTAGATTTAGTGATCAGCTCTCTTCTGTCTTCCCTTAAGATCAAAAACAATGTTGTCTATTTAGACACAGAATGCATAAGAGTGTACTGCTTTGACACATGTGAAAGTAACAGTAATAAGAAGTAATTGAGGAAAAATCAGTCAGGCATACATCATTTTCTGAGACACGGATGGCTATCCAAGGCAGGGGAGCAATGAGACCCATCTTCTACTCAGGGCCCAAGAGAGCTTACACTTAACTTGTACTGGGCAATGCTTTTTTAGCAACCCTCTGCTAAAGCTGAAGCATCAATTACATGGCACTTTTAAAGATTTATTTATCTGTTTCTTTACTTATTTACATTTCGGCTGTGCTGGGTCTTCGTTGCTGCACACGGACTTTCTCCAGTTGCAGTGAGCAGGGGGGCGGTACTCTAGTCGGGATGTACAGGCTTCTCATTGCAGCGGCTTTTCTTGTTGCGGAGCACAGGCTCTAGGCTGAGGCGGCTCCAGTAGGTGTGGTGCGCGGGCTTAGTTGCTCCATGGCACGTGGGATCTTCCTGGACCAGGGATCGAACCCATGTGCCCTGCATTGGCAGGAAGATTCTTAACCACGAGACCACCAGGGAAGCTCCCATTATATCTTAAGATGAAAGTCTTAGAAAGACTATTATTTCTGATGAGACTTCTTTCTTACAAAGAATTGCAGATAAATAACTTGCAAAATATTTTATGCTTTGTTATTTACAATTTAGTTTTGCATTTTACAACTGTTTCCAGTACTTTTAGTAGTTCTTATGAAATGAGAGTGAAGGTTCTGCCATCTCTTCTGACATTCAGAGAACCTCTGATGAGACCACAGAACTCTACCTCACTAAAGGCTCAAAAAGTAATAGGGACTTGGCCGCCAAGAGATTTGGAAAATGACTTGGCCAATGTCCACCATAAAACATTCCAAAGGCTTACTATGAAGCATCAAAGTTCTTTTAAAAAGTTGCTTACATATATTTTTTTGTAAATAGTACACACTCACGTTTATAAAGAACATTGTCCAAATAAGAAAAAGAAGAAAGAAGAAAGCTTGAAAATATCCCCCAAATTCCATAAGTGTTAATGTGGTGAGCATATTTCTCTATATCTCTATCCACGCACAGGGATGTACTGATATAATACTATATCAATAGGATTATTTGCTTCTTTTTTTAAAGCAAAAACGAAAGAGGGCATATAAAATTTCAAAATAAGGACAACTCAGTTTGGGAGGTGAAGATCATGAGAGGCCTCATGAAGGGAGTTTTGGGTCCTAATGATGCCCCACTCTTTGAACTAGCTGCTGATTACAAGACTGTGATCATTTTGCAAAAATGTGAGCTGTACATTTTTGATTTACATACTTTTTTAGTTTGCATCTTATACTTGAGTAAAAATTTTTTACATAAAACTCCTTGATTAAGTAAATCAATACTCCAAGCAAATGAAGGAGAAGGTAAAGGAGAAGAAACATATATAATCCTAGAACCAATTAAGTCTATTTTCATGCTTTAATTTCAGTCTTTAATTTTCAGTATCTTAAAAATTTATCTGTTATTTGTTAATTCTCTTTCACACAAACTTAATAGGAAATTCTAAGTCCCAGAAAGGGTAAATGGGCTTCATGTTCTTCAATGTATTAAACATAAGTTACATAGTTTTATAAAGAATCTTCATGGTAAGTGAACATAAATTGGGGAAATCTGTAGGTGTAGCAACATATCACAATATAGCCTGCCGTGGCTATTACAGAACCCCTCAGCCAATGAACCATACTTTCTATGAACTGATTAATCAACCAGTGTCAGTCAGAAACATTAAACTCATATAGACAAAGCAGAACAGTTGGTTTAAAAGTAAGATTTATTAATTATATACAGGTGTAATTTTCCTTTGCCCTCTATTTTATCCATTTCTTAAAACATTTCTATAAATGTTCTGGGGCTTCCCAGGTTGTGCTAGTGGTAAAGAACCAGCCTGCCAATTCAGGACACATAAGAAAAGCAAATTCAGTTCCTGAGTTGGGAAGATCCCTGGGAGGAGAGCATGGCAACCCACTCCAGTATTCTTGCCTAGAGAACCCCATGGACAGAGGAGCCTGGAGGGCTGCAGTCCATAGGGTCACAAAGAGTTGGACATGACTGAAGCGACTTAGCACAGCACAGCATACATGTTTTATTATATTTTGATGTCACTTCTGAAACCAAAATAAACACAGCAATTAAATAAATGAGGAAATTAATCCAAGCACCTTTGTAACACAAGTTATAAATCCAAACACAGCAAATTTCAGAATGCAAACACAAAATTTCTCCAAATAGATATATACCTGCCCTGCAAGGGTGGGGCCACAACAAGGGGGTGCTGACTCAGGGTGGTGGCTTTAGGGTGAGTCTGGGATCTTCACAGATCCAACAAGCAGCTGTTTATAGCCAAGTCCTTCGGAACCCAGGATGTCTGGGAAGATTATCCACACATGGGACTGGTAAATCCAAAGAGTAAGACAGGAAGTAAAAGATGGGTAACAAGGGACACTCATGAATGAGCAGTACTGGAGCAAGAAATGAAACGGAGGAGACAGCAAACGTGGACTATCCTAAGCCCCACTGGAAGCTGAGAAGTCTGATGTTATTCCTGTGCCCACAATTACAGCAGGGCATTTAAAGTTGCATTAAAGGCTAAAAATCTAAACTATACCATTTTTCCTGCAGTCCTCTGAGAAGCTCCTCAGAGACTTTGTCCATCTTGAACCTATTTAATTTCTAGGTTATGCTGCTAATTGGTGTCTTTATTCTAGGTCTCCCATCTATCACATTGATTTTACAATCAACATTAGGCTTAATCAGCAACAACTTAAATGGTAGTCCATCCATCATCCCATACAAACTTGCTCTTGTGTCTTCTCACCAAATGGGACTTATTTAGCATCCATCATGAATCATCTGTACCCAGGAGACTGATCAACAGCATGAAAATTTGAACTGAGTTCATATTTTGCTTATTTTCAGCTTTGCAGTTCCTTTAGCTATAAAGTGTAGCTCACAGAAGACAACAGACAAATCAATGAGACCTATTCATCTTCATTACACTATTGATATGTGCAATTTATAATTTTTAATGCTACGGACACCATCTTCAAGGAGAAACTCCAAGCTAACCATTGCATTCAATTACCTAAATTTTGTCAGCACAGTATCCCTTTCAATCAGCATCATACCCATCCTAATTAATAAAATCATTTAGATTTTTATCACATGTGTTTGGGTTTTTCTTTTTTTCAAGAAGGAGTTTTTATCCTCTCATCCTCCACATCTTTCCATTGGTTTTATCAATGTGGCTACCAGTTATCAATTATCAAGAAAAGAACACTGTAGCCATTAGTCATTTATAATTATATCCAATCTGTCCTCTTCATGTCACTTTAACCTCTAGGATCCGTGAACATATGACTGTAGGTGTAGATAATCTCCTCTGATCCTCTGAAGCCAACTTCTCTTAAGGGATATAATCAAAATACCACTTTATATTGTCAGCCTCCAGGTTCCTTCCAGAACACAATGCACTGTCGCTCACTATAGGAGCCACCTATTATATATTTGACTCTCAGACTGTTTCTTCCTTGATATACGCCTTTATTCATTCAACCAGACGCAGAACTTCGTGTGCACAAAGCACGATGTCAAGCAAAGTAGGAATTGCAGCCAGTGGACTTTCATTCACTTGTCTTGAGCCACCAGCTTCAGGTGTGAGGGTCTTTGCTTTTCTTTTTCATATTTCACATCTAACCAGTGGCCAGTGCATGTGAAGTTTTCTTTCACATTATCCTCTTTTTTCCCACTTTCTTCCCACCACTCTATTTTCAATCCTTACCATCCTGTACCTAGATAATTTCAAAAGCTTCCTCCCAATCTGTCTCTCTGCAAGGTCTCCAACCTAATCAAACACCTTACTTTTTCTAGAAACAGTATGTTATCACAACATATTAACATAATTATCACAATGATGGAATAGGGGTAAGAATCATTATTTGCATTTTGTAGATAACAACATTAATTGTTAAAGAGGTTTTTTTTTTTTTTTTTTTAAGTCCCCAAACACATAACTAACACATGACTAACACAGAAATTTAATTCTAGGTCTGAATACCTCTAAACTCTCTTTCCGTAACATCAGACTAACTCCCCAGTTTAAGGGAATTGTTTAGGGGAAATCAGCCAAAATGGGAAGAAAAGGTATGAATTATGCTAGCATGAAAAGAACAGGAAACCAAACAAGTGACATGGAGAAGGAAGATCAGGCCTGTACATGGGACCAGATGGGCTATGAAGAGGAAAGAAATGTCCAAGGTTTTTTTGGTAGTTTTAAAACAGTGGGTCATCGGAGGTTTGGCCTGACTCTGTTTCCTCTATGTCTTGGAAAGCTGTATGACAAGGTGGCTTAAGAAGCAAGGGCCCCAAATTTGCTCCCAACCTGGCACTACCCCTTACTAGCTGTATGTCCTTAGGAATGCACTTAACTTCTCTGTGCCTTATGTCAATACAATGGGGATAATAATAAATCTGATTAAAAGGAAGGCTGAGGATTTTTCTTTTATTTATTTTTAATTGAAGGATAATTGCTTTACAATATTGGTTTGATTTCTCCCATATATTAACAGGAATTAGTCCTCGGTATGTCTATGTCCCCTCCCTCCTGAGCCCCTCTCCCACCTCCAACCCTTTCCTACCCTTCCAGGTTGTTACAGAGCCCCAGTTTGAGTTCCCTGAGTCACACAGCAGATTTCCATTGGGTCTATTTCACACACGGTAGTGGATGCGTTTCTCTCTCCACTCATCTCACCCTCTCCTTCCTCCCCTCTGTCCTTGTCCATAAGTCTGTTCTCTATGTCTGTGTCTCCATTGCTGCCCTGCAAATAGGTTCATCAGTACCAAGGCTGAGGATTATTAAAGTGCTTACAACACTTGGAACACAGCACATATGTCCTCAGTATTTATAATCTATTATTTACAACCATACATTTCTTTTTCTTTCAAATAACACTTATATAGAATGGATTCAATTATTTGCATTTCCTTTAAGTTTATAAATAAAGCCAAAAAGAGCAACAAGAGGTCACGGCCCAAGCCAGGCTGACTTATTTGGTATTAATGCAAAGAAAGCCCTGACATGCTCTGGATTCTAATGAGGTCAAGGAAACGGTTTTTCATAATGTCTTATCTCTTGGATAAGTGAGAGAACTGATCACATTTGCATGATGAGAAACAAGACTGGCTTCCTTTTCATCATGGAAGGGATTTAATGAAACTCCAACCTATAGATTCACTCTCCTTCTAATCACAGACTGGTTTTTCATCCCACGGTTCTCTGCACAGAGCTCTTACTAAAACGAAAGGTGAAGTATGGTTCCCTGTGCAAAAGCTGGCCAGTTAGGACACCTTCCCTACAAAACTGTTACCATATGAGTGTTTGCAGTTCAGAAGAGTTCATTTAAACCCAAGCATTTATTTTAATATACAGTGGGGTAATCTTTCCAACTCTCCAAATAATAACTACTCAAAATAGCCAGAGGATGGCCTGGATGTAAACATGCCAACAATCTGCAGTCACTCTCTTGGCTCCCACGGCCCCTACCCCTACTCCAGAGGGAAGTTCGCTCCTTCAGAGGTCTTTATACTTTCATCGGGTTGTGCTACTGCATTTAAGTGATCTCAGCCCCTGACTGGCCCCTTGTTTTCTCCCTAAATACTGTACACAACCATCACTATGCTTATGCGTATGCTCATTCTTAAGACCTGTTGGCAAGGGACTCTTGGCAAGGGACTCCATCTGCATTTCAGTCCCGTTCTTTTTAATCCTTAAAGGAATGTTCCCAGCCTAATTAAAGAGAAAAACAGAATTATTACGCCCCAAGAATTCAGGCAAAACATTCCCAAGCACTAAGGAGCCCTATTGAATCCTCCTGCTGGACATGTTGATTCTCAGCCATCCTGCTGGGTTAGGAGAAAGGGCTGAGTCTCTGTGAAGTTCTCTTCACTGGATAGGAAAGCTTCTAAAATGGATGAGATGATAAAAGGTACCAGGTGTTAACTAAGGAAGGGAAAATCTGACCCTCATCCTGCAGCTTTATTTCTGCGGTCGGTTTGCTTATGAGTAAGTGAGCTAGGACAGATGATAAGGCCAGGAAGAGAAAGGAAATATTCTTATGAATCCAGCTTCCAGTTGCCCCTCTTCTGAACTGTTAGAAAAGCAGACTTCTAAAAATTCCCACATTCCTTTCATCAGCACTTTCTTCATTCATCTGGATTATAAACGGAATAATCATTTCCCACACATCAGCTGTGCAGTCAAATAAGTGTATTTCAGGCATTCTCTGTATATAGTAATAGGTTTTATTTTCTCCCAAATGTTATATAATCATATTATTACCAATGTCCTCCATCCCATAATCCCTTAAAGAAAAGTTTAGTGGCTTCTGTATTACAGCAGCTCTTCCCCTAGTATCAGGGGCAAGGGAGAAGCGGCAGTTGGAGAAGGCACAGGGAGAGCAGAGACCTGCACTAAGCACATAGTCATTTCCACAGCAACTTGACAGCGACTTCTAATGCCAAGTCCAAAGACCTCATTTCCATTTCGATGTCCCTAACCCCAGCAACATTTGCTCTGCTAGAGTGAATCAAACAAACTTCTTCCAAACAAAGTCACAGAACACTTCCTTTTAAATGCGGGCTCCTGTTGTGGCTGTCTGTATATGCTAGCTTTAAAATGAAAACAACATCTCTTAGAAGTTTGCTCTAGTAATGTTTAATGTGCAAATGCCTCCAATCAACAGTGAAGCTCACAGAACTGTGACGACTCACTAGTCAGAAAAGAAAGCTGCTTCAGTACGAGTGGGTTTGAACCCTCACATGGAACTATCAAAACAACAGGCAGTTGTTTCTATGAAGGAGTCTCCTGGAAATTACAATGACATTCAGAGGAAAAGAGTCCACTTCAGACACTGTATTCATCAGGGCTGCGTTTCAGGTCACCGCGGGGTCTGTCCTTGCCTGGCAGAGCAGCCCTCATTAATTACAAGGCAGCATTACTCCTGACACAAAAGAAATTCTTTTTCAAAAATCAGCGTGCTGGTAGCAAGGGTGTTCCTGCCCTTCCACTGAAAAACTGACAGGTCCCCAAAGCTCAAGGGACAGTCGGTCATTCTCAGGTTATCAACAGCCATTTTCACCAGCACATGCTAAATATTCTTTCCCAGGTAGCAGACCAGGTCTGCAGAAAGCTCCGGAATTTCTTACCATTGCGATCTGATCTTCCCTCCCTTCGGACTCCGGCTGCCAGGAGCTGTTGCTGGTCCGCTGCTCCTCCAGTCACCGGATCCTCTGGAGGCTGTGAATGTCTCATGTGGTGCGAATGTATCGCCACCGATTATACTTCAGTCCCTCAATTGCTAGCCTGGATGCTTTGGAAATCAGCCAAACTGAGCGCAAAGAGAAAGGGCTGCAGCTTGCAATTTCAGAACTTTCCCTAGAATGTGCTCTTAAAAACATGGGCCCCTCATTTAGCATTTGAGTAAATACCCAGGGCTTGCTACATTCAATTGCTCTTCTCTCTTTTTCCTTTTAAACTGACTTGGGTTTTGTTGCTAGTGGAAGGAAATTACAGCAAGAACTCAAAGCTGACCCAGGGGATGCAGACCTGGTGCAGACTGCCACATGCTTCAAACCTGACAAGAAAAGGCTTCTATTCCAATCAGAGGTGAGAATTCTGCCGAGATGGGGAGGAAGGCAGAGGGACAGTGCTGGTGAACTGTCTAGGGTGACAGCACTTTGACAACTGGCGGGAATCTGCAAAATGCTCTGAGGAACAGCCATGGGACCCAAGTTGGCTCTAAATCATTTGCTAACAGACGGTTCAACCCAAAGAGGCAGAAAGCGAAGTTCTATCAAAGGGATCTATGGAGCACCGCCTTATCTTGAAGGATGAACTAGAAGTTCTTCAAGGGCAGAAGTTCTTCAAAGGGTCTGCTAAGACCCTTTAAATCTACTGGGTTACTCCATCATATTAAACTATTTGTTGCTGTTTAGTCACAAAGTCATGTCTGACTCTTTTGCAACCCCATGGACTATAGCCCATGAGGGTCATCTGTCCATGGCATTTCCCAGGCAAGAATACTGGACTGGGTTGCCATTTTCTTCTCCAAGGGATCTTCCCAACCTAGGGATCGAACCTGTATCACCTGCACTGGGAGGTAGATTCTTAGCCACCAGAGAAGCCCCATTAAACTATTAGCCTCTTGCTTTTCCTACATTTTGACATCACTTTAAATTCTTAAAAATTTTATTTCAGAAGGATTTACTCAGACAACTAGCACACAGCACAGACAAGACCTCAACTGAAGCTCAGGCCAGAACTCTTTAAAATAACAGTACACCCGAGCCAACACATCTATCAACCACCAAATTGTTTACCTGCCTTTCCTTCCCCCACTTACTGTGAACTCCTGCAGGTAGCATCCATGTTTGCTTTGCTCACTACTTTATCCCTAGTATGGCCTCCACTCCACTGTAGGATATTAACTGGCTGAATTAGTTAACTTTCCATAATCACTGGAAATGTTGGCAGAGCCCCCCAAATTGGTAAAACTCCCTTTGCTTGGAGCCTCATGTGTTGGAGGCTCAGGTTGGGTTCTTTTCACGGTTTCTTTTCCTCTCACCAGAAAGGTTCACACACCCTAATATGGTCAGGCTTAGAAAGGGCAAGGAAAACGTCCAGCAGAGTTAAATACTTGTTCTAAAGAAAATGCAACCCAAGGAATAAAATTCATGCAGATGGCCAAGGGTTCTGATTTGTTCAAAGAGTCCAGGTCCTTTATCAAGTCTGACAGCATCCAGAAGATGTTGGGCATCAAGAGCTCAAGAGAGCTATTCACAACTTCCTTCCCTGTAGGCAACAGTCATTTAGAACAGAAAAGAAGACACGGTAGGCAGGTGAGGCACCCGGGTGAGACAACAGAACCCACTGCAGTGGCCAAGATGTAGCTCGGTCCCTGTATACAGTAGTTCTAGATACTTACTGAATTCATACAAGCCTTTAAAGAACTGCTCTGGAGCTCTGGAATGTCAGATATATCCTCAAAGAGAAAGAAGCCAGTGCTGCCTAACTGGAGACTCAGCTCATGACTCCATCTCTAGGTCCTCTTCCTGGGGCACTCCACCAAACTGCTCCAACCATTCCCCGCTCCATGCCCAAATACACTGTGCTCAGATGAGTGAGGTGGTGACATTAACTGCAGAGTGGCCAGTGAAAGAGTCCTTGCTCTCCTATTTCCAAAAGCCCTTGTCTTTGTAAACAACAGAAACCCCCTACTCTGGCATTAATGAAGTATCTCCCTTTTCTTCTCCTTGTTCTTCAAGGTGCAGTATCATTCCTTCCTCCATCAAGAAGACTCCTCTGATGGCTACAACATATACCAATTTCTCTGCCCCATGACTGGCATTCACTTTTGTCCTAACCATTTAATATACTGTCGTCTGACACTTCTTGGACATCATTGTTTTTATTTCTTATTTTTAGGTATATCTTATCATTTAACCAGACAGTAAAGATGTATTCCTGTACAAAATTTGTGAATGGCATCCCACTGATTAGAAGATGAAACTAAAACTACTCATCATGGCATTTAATGTCCTTCATGAATGGGTCCCTTGTAAGTTTCCTTCCCCACCACACCCCTGCAAGTATAGTCTGCTTTAGTCACAGGAAAAAAAAAAGTGTAAGTGAAAGTCACTCAGCTGTGTCCGACTTTCTGTGACTCCATGGACTGTAGCCTGCCAGGCTCCTCTATCCATGGAATTCTCCAGGCAAGAATACTAGACTGGGTAGTTGTTCCCTCTCCAGGGGATCTTCCTGATCCAGAGATCAGAACCCAGATCTCTAGGCATCACAGGTGAATTCTTTACCATCTGAGCCACCAGAGAAGCCCAAGAATACTGGAGTGGGTAGCCTATCCCTTCTCCAGGAGATCTTCCTGAACCAGCGATTGAACTGGGGTCTCCTGCATTGCAGGTGGATTCTTTACCAGCTGAGCCACACTCCATTCAATTCTCTCAAATTTTTATGCTCACTCATGCTTCCAGGCCTTTGCACACACCAGGTCCACACAGGAGCCTGTGCTCCCCTGGGTCCTCACTTTTTGTGCCATCTCTTCTGTTTCTCCTGAAAGAACTCAATAGTCAGGTGAAGGTTGCTGCTAAGTCGCTTCAGTCGTGTCCGACTCTGTGCGACCCCATAGACAGCAGTCCACCAGGCTCCCCCGTCCCCGGGATTCTCCAGGCAAGAACACTGGAGTGGGCTGCCATTTCCTTCTCCAATGCGTGAAAGTGAAAAGTGAAAGTGAAGTCACTTAGTCATGTCCGATTCTTTGCAACCCCATGGACTGCAGCCTACCGGGCTCCTACATCCATGGGATTTTCCAGGCAAGAGTACTGGGGTGGGGTGCCATCGCCTTTCCCCCAGGTGAAGGCTGGAGGTCTATTAACCATCGATGTGGACCACCCCCCTGCCTTATGTTTGTGGCAGAGCCATGCACAAATCAAACTAGATTTAGAATCAGTGATTTGCCTGCAGTGAGTATATTGGCATTATTTTTCCCTTAGAAAAATGTTTTTTTTTTCCCCTCAAACAAATTACTATTTGGCAGAAACCACAAGAGAATATGAAGAAGGATTTCTGAATAATTGTCTCCTTGTTGACTGAATCGGGTTTTTATTGACATTAAGAGTCGTTTGGACACTTGTGCTGATCGAAATTGTTAGACTTCTCAGCTTGGTGTTGTCAGAACGAAATGAATCATTGAAATACAGATACCTCACTGATGCACAGCCCTGGACAACATCGGCAAAAATGTCAGAAATTTCTGGAGAGTTAGAAGCAGAAAGGAATTGGCGTTTTTCTTTCTTTCTTTTTTTTTTTTAAAAACTGTAATTTGTATATTTTTATTTAAAAGTGTAAACATCCAAAAAGCCAGTCTTTTTATCTTGAACTACCCCATCCTCCCACAAACCTCCCCGAACAGCTAGAGTATTCAGGTACAGCAATAAAGAGTTTCAGATCTAGGGGAAAAAGGTCCAGTGGAGAGCTGTCCCCACCTTCTTTGAACCTGAAAGAGTTCAAGCAAAGAGAAAATCTTTTCCAAATATGTACAAATAGTATTTCGTATTTTCTTACAAAGCAAATCCATTTGATCCATCTAGTGTAACATTTATTGTACCTTTAAAAGACATGTAAAATGTATTTGAGAAGCCCAACAAGACATTATCATCTCCCTCCAGACAATGCTCATTTATTCATTTACTCGGTACTTTTAAATGCTGGCCCTGCGTTAATAAAAAGTTTGCTCGCATTCCAAGGCAGTAGCCAGTAGACTGGAAGTATCATACAGCCACTGCAACACTCATCCCCCGCCACCACAATACAGGGCGCCCCTGTGGGCAAGAATGCAGAGGAAAGGAGGCAGGAGAGTTACACCTGCCAACCCTCTCAAAAGAACTGAAGGCAAAGTTTGGAATCTTGTTCGGTAATTTTGCAGTAAGCATCTTTGTCACAAGCATTTCTCTGCACAGTTAACTGGCCTTGGACAATTTTGCCATGAAAGGTCTACAGTCTTGTTTCAACTGGTTGAAATGTTAGCCTTTCTTCCAGTTATTGATGGCTTCAATGAGCCGATGGATGATGATGATCTGCCCTAAGAACTGGTTTCTTATTTTGACACATGCTACACTGGAGGAGAAAGAAGCTGAGAGCCTCAAAGGCATAGAGTTGAACTCACATTTTCCACAGAACTTCAGAATTATCTCCCAAAACATATGTGACAATATGCCAAGAACAAACCAATAATGGAGGGGTGTTCACAAAACAATACAAAAACTCAGTTAAAAATACTCATCCTAGTGTTTGGAGATTGATCTCTGTCTTAATGAAGGAAGAAGTTTTAGCAAAACAGAAAAAGTGTGATACACAGAGACAAATCAATAGGCAAAAAAAAAAGTATAAAATCTTAGGAACAAAAGACTCCTGAGAAAAGTGCTTAAGTACAAGCCACAAAATAAAATCAATTATTCACAAAGGACTGACATCAATCTACACACATTTTAAATGTATTCAAATATTTTGTATTTTGCAATAGTCTTTAATTTTGTTATTTTTTATTTCTCATCTTTCATTAGGTCCTTTTTAACATCCTTTTGCTTTTCATTATTTTATTCTTTACTGCAAAACTGCCTTACTGCTGATTAACTATGTAGTGAAACTATCCATGGTAGAGATGATTATGGTGAAAGTGCCTAAAACAATTGGGCACCACTTATCTTTCGCTGTTTCTCCCATCTCCAGGTTTAACCCCAAGTCCCATCCTCCTGTATCGCCGTGATGTTTTACTCTGTTACTGAATGAATTTAGCCTCACCTACTCAGTTTCCCTGGTGGCTTGGTGGTAAAGAATCCACCTACCAATGCACGATATGATGCAGGATAAGTGGGTTTGATTCCTGGGTCAGGAAGATCCCCTGGAGGAGGAAATGGCAACCCACTTCAGCATTCGTGCCTGGGATATCCCATGGGAAGAGGAGTCTGCTGGGCTACAGGCCATGGGGTCACAAAGAGTTGGGCACAACTTGGTGACTGAATAACAAAAACAACCCATCCTTGCCTAGCCCACATCTGCAGCCAATTCAGGCAGTACGGCTAAGGAAAGCTCAACATGGATCAGTGATTACAGAATCCTATAGAAATAATTGCAGGGCCGAGATGGTCTTTCAAATTTAATCTCAAGCAAACTCACTCATCTAAGAATCATACAGCACTTGGGATGCCTTTCAGTTTCTAATAGTGTTTCAAAGGTCTGTTTCAATAGACCAAAATTGATGTTGGCAGAGGAGAATTAGGTCAAACCACTGAGAAAAAGAATCCATCACATCGTAAAACCACCCAGAAAATTGCCAAGAACTTATATTATGAAAACAGCTACATAGGAAAAAACATACTTCATAAGTAAAATATTTACATTAATGTCAATTATGGCATTACTTATGAAATATAAAATCATACAAGATAGTTTCTAACCATGAAAAGTGGCTACAGTAAGGAGAAAATTAAAGGAAGAGCAAGAAAATGTGAGTGCCCTGGGAGAGGGTGGCAACAATCACATGTCAGAATCCTCTGCAGGGCTTAAACTATCTAGTAGAAGGCACGAAGCCCGTTTCCTAGACAATTCTGAATTACAGAGACAACTGGCTGGAGGCTTTACAGTCCTATTTCTTTTCTTCATCTGTCACAGGTTATAGTCCTGTTCTCCCTTTCTACCACAGGAGGGAGCCACAGCATAATAAGGGCAGAGAGTTCTCCAGTTTTCCCTGAGTGGTAATACAAAATAATTTTTCATTACCACATGTCAGCTACAACACGGCATAAATCAGCTGTCCCCAGCATTTCGGGCACCAGGGCACCGGTTTCAGGAAAGACAATAATTCCATGGACCAGGAGTGGGGATGGTTTGGAGATGGCTTCAGCACACTGCATTTATTTCTATTCCCAGGTGGCGCAGTGGTAAAGAATCCACCTGCCAATGCAGGAGATGTGGGTTCAATCCCTGGGTCAAGAAGATGCCCTAGAGTAGGAAATGGCAACCCACTCCAGTATTCTTGCCTGGGAAATCCCATGGACAGAGGAGCCTGGAGGGCTACAGTCAGAGGGGTCACGGAGTGAGACACAACCGAGCATGCATACACGCACTGACTTATTTCTATTGTTGCTACATTGTGATGTACCATGACAAAATTACACAACTCACCATAACGCAGAATCAGTGGGAGCCCTGAGCTTTTTGTCCTGCAACTAGATGATTCCTTCTGTGATGATGGGAGACAGTGACACCTGAAGTGTGATGCTTATGTCCAGTCTACTCTGTAATTTTGTTTTGGTTGCTGTCACTGCAGAAAAAAAACCCTTTGCAAAGTTAGGATGTTGGAAGTGGAAATAGGCTTCTCAGTGCTTTTGTGGTAATCCCAAAATACTCTGCCTTGACTTTAATCCAGGACGTATGAAGTTTGAAGTTGTCTCAAGCATACTTTGAAGGCCACCATCATTTGCCCTCTCAAACAGCTGATCCTCTTCCAGCATGGACAAAGTCAATTCGCCTGGCTTATTCACAAATGGGTCGCGGATCCATTCCTTCCCACTCTGGGGGTCTTTTGTGGTAGGGGAGGAATGCTCAAACTCTTTTGAAAACTGAGACAGGTGATCCTGCATCCAGCTGGGAGAGAGGAGGCCCTGGCTCAGTCTCTTTCAAAGTCTCTGCTAATGTTTGAAACATGTCAAAAACCCAGTGTTCACTCACCACACCTATAACTGCAGATTGGCTTTGAATGTCAGTCTCTGTTGACTTGAACATAGTTTTCGTTCTCCCCTGAAGTGACAGACTGAGTTCACTGCGCAGGCTGAATATGTCATGCAAGTAAGCAAGTTTTGTGATCCATTCTGTGTCACTGAAATGTACTGCCAGCGGTGACTGTTTTTCTAAAAGAAATCTCTGGAGTGGCTCTCATAACTCAAAAACTCTGACCAGTGATCTACCTTTGGAAGGCCACCTCACTTCTGTGCATGAGAAGACGTGTGTGCTCTGTGTCCATCTCCTCACAGAGTTGTGCGAACAGACTGGAATTAAGCGCAAGTACTTTAATGTGATCATTTTATTCACATCCTGCAAGACATTGTTCAGTCCAGGGGACATTTTTTGGTTAGCCACCATTTCTCTACGGATGATACAGTGCACAGACTCACATTCAGAAATGCTGTCTTTGACTCAAGCAGTGAAACCTGAAAGCCATCCAGTCATGGCAGCCGCTCCATCCATGCATATATCAATACAAAATGACCAGTTCGGTTTTCCTGATATGTAATTCTTCAAAGACTTGAAAAATTCTGCAGCTGTGGTGTTGGTTGGCGGAAAAATGTATTTAACATGTCATCATGCATGTCCTCTCGGAAAATAAATGCAAAAACAAGCACTGTTGTCTTATCAACATCAGTAGACTTGCCAACCTGGATTGTGTACCACAGTGACTCATTAATAACAGTTATGCCTCAATATCCTCTGCTGTTTCATCAGTTCATCTACTTATGGTGCTAGACAAAAGAAGAACATGTGCCACCTTTTGAACTGCAGTCTCTTCTGAAAGTTCATGACAAGTATCCTTAGTAGCAAGCAGGATCAACTCTTCACCAATAGCAAAAGGCTTCTTAGCTTTAGTAATGCAGTTAGCCACTAAGAATGATGCTCTCAGTGCAGATACATTTGATGAAGTGGTGAGCTTCAATAATTGTTTCTGGGTTTTGTGTTCACGTGTTTTTCTTTTGAAAAACTCCAAAGGCGGCTTGTCTTTTAATGCAGGGTGCTTGGACTCTATGGGGCAAGGCAGCTTTGAAAGTTTCATGGCTCCGCTGGACAGTCAGTCACCATATATTATACAAAGCAGGCTTGGAGAATGTGAAGCACCTGTTGCAACAGATCGGTAATTTAAGTAGAACTCTTGGTATTTTCTTTTCAATGCAGTTTTCTTTTTGTTGTCAGTCTTAAGAGTCTTCTACATCTTTAGAGTCCTTCACTGAGAGGACTGAAACTCCTTTGGCCACCTGATGTGAAGAACTGACCCGTTGGAAAAGACCCTCATGCTGGGAAAGATCAAAGGCAGGAGGAGAAGGGGACAACAGAGGAGGAGATGATTGGATGGCATCACTAGCTTGATGGACATGAGTTAGAGCAAGCTCCAGGAGTTGGTGATGGACAGGGAAGCCTGGCATGCTGCAGTCCATGGGGTCACAAAGGGTCTGACATGACTGAGCAACCAAACTGAACTTAGAGTCTTCTGCCATCTCATCATTGGGTCTTTTCCCCTTTTCAGAGAAGTTATTCAGCAACATTTTTACTCATTTTAGCTAAGGTTATTAGCTAATGGGGCTTCCCAGGTGGTGCTTTAAGAGGCGTGGGTTCAATCCCTGGGTTGCGAAGAACCCCTGGAGGAGGGCATGGTAACCCACTCCAGTATTCTTGCCTGGAGAATCCCACGGACAGAGGAGCCTGGCAGGCTGCAGTCCATGGGGTCACAAAGAGTCAGACACAACTGAGCGACTTCACTTTCTTTCTTTCTTTCATGCATACACTAAAATGAGTGTCAGAGTCTGACTTAAAGCCTGCCACCAGATGGAGTTTAATTGTCACTTGCCACTCACTGACAGGGTTTTGATATGTCTGCAAGCAATTATCTGTTATGGTCTCTGTACAGTCAAACCTGTCTGCTTATATCTGCATCTGCAGCCACTCCCCACCACTAACTAGCATCACCGCCTCAGCTCCACCTCAAATCATCGGGCATTAGATTCTTAGAAGGAGCATGCAATCTGTTATAGATCCCTCACATGTGCAGGTCACAGTAGGATTCTTGCTTCCAGGAGAATCTAACCCTGCCACTGATCTGTCAGGAGGCAGAGCTCATACAATAATGCAAACGATGGGGAGCGGCTGTAACTACAGATGAAGCTTCATTTATTAACCTTACTGCTCCCCTCCTCCTGTGTGAGCCAATTCCTAACAGGTCACAGACTGGTATCAGTCCGTGGCCTAGGGACTGGGGATCCCTGACATAAATGCCTCCAACAAAAAAGGATGTGACCTTAAAATGTCCAAAGCTGCCCTCCAACCGAACCTGCTCAAGTTTTTCACACACAGACACACACAACGGCATCCACACACATGCACGCACACAGTGCAACTCTTCTTTTTAACTTATTACCTAAAGACCCAAATTTATAAATCATTTGTAAGATGTTATTTAGGTGAAGATAATCCATACACACATCCTAAGTATTACAATACTTGAATTTTTTTTACTGACTTTAATCACACAGAACTCATTAGATTGATTTATACATGGATTAAAAGCAATCTGCAACTTACTTTCCACTCCCCAACACTTTAGGCATAAATGACTGCCCCAATAAAAGTCTTCTGAGGCTTACTACTGAAGATGATTTAGTGATGTAACAGGCAGCCTAATAAAGATGTTAAATAGGCAGTTTAATGAACTCTCCTGATTAACCTCTGGCCAAAGTCACATCTGTACCCGTTCCATGTTTCATCTCTTAAACAATTTTTAAAAGCTGTGGCCAAGTTCAGTTCTATTTCACTATAGCCTTGTTCAGTTATATTTTACTTCTAAAGAATTCAGGACAAACCTATTTAGAAAAATGATTATCCCTCAATTTGTAGGTGATGAAGTAGGAGCTTACAAGAGATTCCAAAAGGGATTAATCAAATCATAGTGCTTGACTCAGAAGGAAGGTCTGTGCCCATATGAACACAAGATCTTATTTTATACAGCAGTTCCACAGAGCTTTATACAATCTCTTAAAGTCAAACTCAGCTATAGTCGAAATGGAGGAGAGGTGGAACATACCATAGGAATAGCAGAAGTATCCCAAATATGGCCCTTGACACTGGTTATGTAAAGTTCCACTCTGTCCAGGCTCACTGCTCAGGTCACTTGTGACACAGGGTGGACCTGGACAGGAAACAGAGGGGCTCGCAGAAGCGTAGAGTCCAAGAATTCTATGAGGCTGGACTTCCAGGTCCTGATGGAGGAATATGTAATGAGGTGAGAGGAAGGAATACATTTTACGTAGGAATGTGCCAAACTGATTTATGTTTCATACACTTAGATGTATGAAACTTTGCCCAAGCCCCACCAATGTTGGGCTAGGTTTGCTTCTTTCTCTCCTTACTACATTTTGTCCATCAAGGGTTATCTGGGTTTGGTTCAATCAATTCAATAACTTTTAGTTGGGTTTCTGTGAGGATGAGAGTTGTGCAGAGACTGGGAATTATGGATTGATCGCCACTGGACACATTCAGCTATTTCAATTCAATTAAAATAAAATTTAAAATTCAATTTCTTAGTCCTACTAGCCACAATAGACACTAGTGGTTCCTGTATCAGACAGCACATATGCAGAACATTTTTATCACTGCAGAATAATCCACTGGAGAGAGCTGCCCTATAGGACCCTGAACAGAAGAAATATGAGAAAGATAGGGACATCAGCACAAGGAGGGTACAAATCCACAAGTAAGTCTGCACCTTTGAAACTACAGTCTAGAGTGACCATGGCAGTTGAGTTCAGTTCAGCCGCTCAGTCATGTCTGACTCTGTGCCCCCATGGACCGCATAATGCCGGGCATCTCTGTCCATCACCAACTCCCAGAGCCCACCCAAACTCATGTCCATGGAGTCGGTGATGCCATCCAACCATCTCATCCTCTGTCGTCCCCTTCTTCTCCTGCCTTCAATCTTTGCCACCATCAGAATCTTGTCAAATGAATCAGCTCTGTGCATCAGGTGGCCAAAGTCTTGGAGTTTCAGCTTCGACATCAGTCCTTCCAATGAACACCCAGGACTGATCTCCTTTAGGATGGACTGGTTGGCTCTCCTTGCAGTCCAAGGGGTTCTAAAGAGTCTTTTCCAACACCACACTTCAAAGCATCAGTTCTTCGGTGCTCAGCTTTCCTTACAGTCTAACTCTCACATCCATACATGACTGTTGTAAAAACCACAGCCTTAACTAGATGGACCTTTGTTGGCAAAGTAATGTCTCTGCTTTTTAATATGCTGTCTAGGTTGGTCATAACTTTCCTTCCAAGGAGTAAGCATCTTTTAATTTCATGGCTGCAATTACCATCTGCAGCGATTCTGGAGCCCCTCAAAATAAAGTCAGCCACTGTTTCCACTGTTTCCGCATCTATTTGCCATGAATTGATGAGACCAGATGACATGATCTTAGTTTTCTGAATGTTGAGCTTTAAGTCAACTTTTTCACTCTCCTCTTTTACTTTCATCAAGAGGCTCTTTAGTTTTTCTTCACTTTCTGCCATAAGAGTGGTGTCATCTTCACATCTGAGGTTATTGATATTTCTCCCGGCAACCTTGATTCCAGCTTGTGCTTCATCCAGCTCAGTGTTTCTCATAATGTACTCTGCATATAAGTTAACTAAGCAGGGTGACAATATACAGCCTTGACATACTCCTTTTCCTATTTGGAACCAGTCTGCTGTTCCATGTCCAGTTCTAACTGTTGCTTCCTAATCTGCATACAGGTTTCTCAAGAGCCAGGTCAGGTGGTCTGGTATGCCCATCTCTTTAAGAATTTTCCACAGTTTATTGTGATCCACACAGTCAAAGGCTTTGGCATAGTCAATAAAGCAGAAATAGATGTTTTTCTGGAACTCTCTTGCTTTTTCGAAAATCCAGGGGATGTTGGCAATTTGATCTCTTGTTCCTCTGCCTTTTCTAAGTCCAGTTTGAATATCTGGAAGTTCACAGTCCACATATTGCTGAGCCTGGCTTGGAGAATTTTGAGCATTACTCTACTAGCATGTGAGATGAGTGCAATTGTGCAGTAGACCACGGCAGTTACTAGACATGATAAATGGCATCACTGGTTTGGTGATAGTCTTCTGAGATCTCAAATGGCCTACCTGTCAAAATATTTTCTTTGGCTTCCATTACATTCTAAACATGAGTGACTCAGTTTCCAACATTTTTTTAAAAAAATGAGAACTCATTAAAAATCTAGTTTTCTAGTTTCATTTGAAAAATGAGAAGGCCTGGCCCCTCTGGGCCTGCATTCCCACCCAGTGACACAGACCTGGAGTCAAGGAGCTGCAGTCCCCTAAAAGGAGCCTATGCCCTTCACTTTACCAATCATCACTAGCCACTGGACCCAAGGAACTTCCTCTCTAATTTCTGCTGCATATGTATTTGAATGGGAAAAAATAACATCTTTCACAATGCATAAAAATAGATATCTATAATGAAATGCCATAAAAGATACCTAAAATACTCATGCTTATTTTTTCTGTATCTTTAAATAAATACATTCTGTTCACTTATTCAGGTGGTATTCTTTCATTTATAGAAACAGGATTAGTAAATTACAGAAGAAGGTTAAGGTAAACAATATTTTTAATAATTCTATAGTCAATACTCTAGGCTTTTAAATTTGATAAAGGGAAGGAGAGTAAGCAGAGGGGAGAGATGATACATATGTGATTCTTTCCTCCTTTGTGTATACACATACAAACACACATACTGGGTCCTTAAGTGTGGTACAGCTGCAAAAAGGTCTCATTGTGTGTAAATAAAAATGAGCCAACTTCTGAATTAGATTTTAAGTAATTTTTGGGCACCTAATAGAAAAAAATCTCAATCATGAATAAGTCTCTTCATTCAAAAATTGAATCTTAGGCTCATGAGTTGTACCCATTTAAACTTAAGCTCTGTTAAAAGATGGGACTGTATCTGTCCTGTACAATACCAGGATGCAGCAGGTAATCACTTCTCAACAAATATTTGTTAAATGGAATAATATAACCCTCAGAGCAAAGGGAAAATTCCCTTAGAAATTTTAAGTCTCTGCCACATTCCTTTTTATCTCTACTTGACATGATGATATTTATATTAATTTATTCAACAAAGCCTTTTATGTGCTGAGGTTCTGTTGAGATTATTTTAGTATGCAGCTGTTGACTCTAAGTCATAGGTCATATGTTTAGGCAGGGGACTACAGGAAGAGAGCAGTCAAGATGGCAGGGTAGAAAGGCCCTGGGCTCGCCTCCCCTCACAAGCACACCAAATTATAACTGTCTGAAGAATAACCATCAATGAAAAAGTCTGTAACACACCAGATAAGATCTCCTACATCCAAAGACAAAAGAGGAACCACAACAAAATGAGGAGGAAGGATGGAATTAAGATACAATCAAATCCCATATGCTGCAGGTGAATAAACAGGAGAACAATTACAATTACTCTCCATAAGCAGGAGAATAATTATATCACAGAGATTTTCCCACAGAAGTGAGAGTTCTGGGGCCCCTGTCAGGCTCCCCAGCCCTGGGGCTTAGCACTGAAAAAATGAGCCCCTAGAGAATGCAACTTTCAAAGCCAATGGGGCTTAACTGCCTGAACCCCACAGAACTGAGGGAAATAGAAAATTCACTCTTAAAGGGTGAATACAAAATCTCACATGTACCAGGACCCAGGGCAAAAGCAGTAATTTGTCAGGAGTCTCGAATAGATCTACCTGCTGGTCTTGGAGGGTCTCCTGGGAAAATGGGGGGCAGCTGTGACTCACTCAGGGGACACAGACACGGGTGGCAGATATGTTAGGAAGCATTCATCTGCAGGAACTCTCCTGGAGGGTGACATCTTGGTGCCAAGAGTTGGGCCACCAAGTAGCCTTGGGCTCCAAGGCTGGGATGACTCAGACCATACAACAAGCTGGGCAGAAACACAGGCCCAATCAGCAGCAGACAGGTTACAATAAAAACTTCTTGAGCCCAGAGATGCCTCCAGACATCCCCCTAGATATGACCTTGCTCAGCAGAGGACCAAGACTCAGCTCCACCCAACAGTGGGCAGCCTTTCCCAACAGGAAGCCTGTACTAGTCTCTAGACCAGCCTCACCCATCATGGGGCAGAAACCATAAGAAAGAAAAATACAGCCCCACACTGAGTCTGCAAGCACAGATCAGAACCTAACCTGGAACCATCTAGCCCCTGGCCCTTGGGTGACGAGATGGGGAGTATACTGCTATGACGAGAGGGAAATGCACAGGGCACCTAATACAGAGAAACACTTCTCAAAGGTCAAAACACTTAACATAAATTACACAGACATAAAAATACTTACACAAAATAAGGTTGCAGACAAATATGTTCCAAATGAAGGAACAAGATAAAACCCCAGAAGAACTAAATGAAGGAGAGATAGACAATCAACCTAAGGAAGAGTTCAGAGTAATGATTGTAAAGATGATCAAAGAACTCAGATGCAAAACGGGTGCACTGAAGAACAAGTTAGAAGTTTTTAACAAAGAGTTAGAAAATGTATAGAACCAAAGAGGGCTGAAAAATAAAAAAACCAAAATAAACACACTAGAAGGAAACTTCTAGTGTATAATATTTCTTCTAACGTATAATGTAGACTAAATGATACAAAATAATGGGTTAGTGGGCTGGAAAACAATAGTATAATTCATGGCTGCTGAACGGAAAATAAGAATGAAAAAAAAAATAAGGACAGTTTGAGACCTTTGGGAATTAAGCACACTAATATTCACATTATAGGGGTCTCAGGAAGAGAAGAGACAAGGGGCCTGATAAAAAATATTGAAGAAGAAAATAACTGAAAACTTCCCTAAATTAGGAAAGGAAACAGTCACCCAAGTTCAGGAAGCAAAGAGAGTCTCATACAGGAATTTACCTAAAGAGAAACATACCAACACACATTATAATCACAATGACAATTATTAAAGAGAGAATCTCAAAAGCAGGAAGGGAAAAGTGACAAATGTACAAAGGAACTCCCATAAGGTTGTTAGTTGATTTTTCAGCAGAAACTCAAGTGATGAAAGGGTAAAACCTACAACCAAGAATACTCTACCCAGCAAGGCTCTCATTGAGATCTAATATAGAAATAAAAAGCTTTACAGACAAGTCAAATCTAAAAGAATTTAGCACCACCAAACCAGCTTTACAACAAATGCTAAAAGAACTTCTCTACTATGAAAAAGAAAAGGCTACAACTGTAACTGGGAAGGGTTAATTTTGACTCCATACTGGGTCTGCTCCTATGGTTTTAACTCTTATTTTGCCAGCCTTCAGAATGGGAGAAAATAATAGCCAATGAAGCAACGGACAAAAAATTAATCTCAAAAATATACAAGCAACTCCTGCAGCTCCATTCCAGAAAAATAAACGACCCAATCAAAAAGTGGGCCAAAGAACTTAACAGACATTTCTCCAAAGAAGACATAAAAATGGCTAACAAACACATGAAACGATGCTCAACATTACTCATTATCAGAGAAATGCAAATCAAAACCACAATGAGGTACCACTTTACACCAGTCAGAATGGCTGCCATCCAAATGTCTACAAGCAATAAATGATGGAGAGGATGTGGAGAAAAGGGAACCCTC
Source organism: Antilocapra americana (assembly GCA_007570785.1). Classification (NCBI taxonomy): domain Eukaryota; kingdom Metazoa; phylum Chordata; class Mammalia; order Artiodactyla; family Antilocapridae; genus Antilocapra; species Antilocapra americana. Next base: position 2,168,363 of record ML663559.1, read on the forward strand.
TTACACTGTTGGTGTGAATGCAAACTAGTACAGCCACTATGGAAAACAGTGTGGAGGTTCCTTAAAAAACTGCAAATAGTCCTGCCATATGACCCAGCAATCCCACTGCTGGGCATATACACCAAGGAAACCAGAATTGAAAGAGCCACGTGTACCCCAATGTTCATCGCTGCATTGTTTACAATAGCCAGGACATGGAAGCAACCTAGACGCCCATCAACTGACGAATGGATAAGAAAGCTGTGGTACATATACACAATGGAATATTACTCAGCATTAAAAAAAATTCATTTGAATCAGTTCTACTCAGGTGGATGGAACTGGAGACTATTATCCAGAGTGAAGTAAGCCAGAAGGAAAAACAAAAATACAGTATACTAATGCATATATATGGAATTTAGAAAGATGGTAATGAGAACCCAGCATGCGAGACAGCAAAAGGAACGCAGATATATAGAACAGTCTCGTGGACTCTGTGGAAGAGGGCAAGGGTGAGATGATATGGGAGAATGGCATTGAAACATGTTAATTATCATATGTGAAGTCAATCGCCAGCCCAGGTTTGATGCTCGGGGCTGGTGCACCTGGATGACTCAGGGGGAGGGAATCAGGAGGGAGGAGGGAGGGGGTTCTGGAGGGGGAGCATATGTATACCCATGGCGGATTCATGTCAATGTATGGAAAAAACAACACAATAAAGTAAAGAAAATTTAAAAAAAGAAAATATTATTCAATCATAAATGACAATGAATAATTTTTCTAATTTATATCTTATATTGGAGAAGTTGATTTACAATATTGTTAGTTTGAGATGTACAGTAAATTATACAAATACATATATCTATTCCTTTTCAGATTTTTACCCATGTAGGTTATTATAGAATATTGAGTAGAGTTCCCTATGCTATATAGGAAATAGGTCCTTGTAGATTATTTATCTTATGTATAGTAAGGCTGTATATGTTAATCCTAGTCTCCTAATTCATCCTTCCACCCATCTTTCTCCTTTGGTAACTAGGCTTATTTTTTATGTCTGTGAGTCTGTTTCTGTTTTGTAAATAAGTTTATATCATTTGTCAAGCTCCACATATATGTAATAATATTTATCTTTGTCTGACTTACTTCACTTAGTATGATAATCTCTAGGTCCATCACATTGCTGCAAATGGCATTATTTCACTCTTTTCTATGGCTGAGTAATATTCCATTTATAAACGTACTAAATTTTCTTAATCCATTCTTTTGTCAATGGATATGTAGCTTGTTACTATATATTGGCTATTGTAAACAGTGCTGCAATGAACACAGGGGTGCATTTATATTTTCAAATTATGATTTGCTCCAGATAAATGCTCAGGAGTGGAATTGCTGGATCATACGGTAGTTCTACTCTGAGTTTTTTAAGGAGTCTCCATAATGTTCTCCATAGTGATTGTACCAATGTTCCATTTGCACTGGAGAAGAATGTATTCTGACGCTTTCAGACAGAATGCTATATAAGAACCAATTAAGTCCATCTGATCTAATATGTCATTTAATTTCTATTTCCTCATCAATTTTCTGTCTGAATGATCTGTCCATTGATATAAATAGAATGTTAAAGTTCCCCATTATTATTGTTACAGGTGATTTCTCATTTTATAGCTGCTAATGTTTGTCTTATATATTGAGGTGCTCCTATGTTGGGTGCATACATAATTGATATATCCTCTTCCTGGATTGACCCTTGATCATTATGTAGTGTCATTTGTTGTCTCTTGTAACAGGCTTTTTTAACTTATATGTCGAGTACATCATGAGAAATGCTGGGCTGGAAGAAGCACAAGCTGGAATCAAGATTGCCAGGAGAAATATCAATAACCTCAGATATGCAGATGACACCACCATTATGGCAGAAAGTGAAGAACTAAAGAGCCTCTTGATGAAAGTGAAAGAGGAGAGTGAAAAAGTTGGCTTAAAGCTCAACATTCAGAAAACTAAGATCATGGCATCGGTCCCATCACTTCATGGCAAATAGATGGGGAAACAGTGGAAACAGTGGCTGATTTTATTTTGGGGGACTCCAAAATCACTGCAGATGGTGATTGCAGCCATGAAATTAAAAGACGCTTACTCCTTGGAAGGAAAGTTATGACCAACCTAGACAGCCTATTAAAAAGCAGACACACTGCTTTGCCAACAAAGGTCCGTCTAGTCAAGGCTATGGTTTTTCCAGTAGTCATGTATGGATGTGAGAGCTGGACTATAAAGAAAGATGAGCACTGAAGAATTGATGCTTTTGAAGTGTGGTGTTGGAGAAGACTCTTGGGAGTCCCTTGGACTGCGAGGAGATCCAACCAGTCCATCCTAAAGCAGATCAGTCCTGGGTGTTCATCGAAAGGACTGATGTTGAAACTGAAACTCCAATACTTTGGCCACCTCATGCGATGAACTGACTCATTTGAAAAGACCCTGATGCTGTAAAAGATTGAGGGCAGGAGGAGAAGGGGACGACAGAGGATGAGAGGGTTGGATGGCATCACCGACTCAATGAACATTTCGTTTGGGTGAATTCCGGGAGTTGGTGATGGACAGGGAGGCCTGGCGTGCTATGGTTCATGGAGTCGCAAAGAGTCAGACACGACTGAGCGACTGAACAGATCTGAACAGGCTTTATTTTAAAGTCTATTTTGTCTGATATAAGTATTGTTACTCCAGCTTTCATTTGATTTCCACTTGCAGGGAATACCTCTTTCCATACCCTCACTTTTAGTCTGTATGTGTCCCTAGATCTGAATCAGATCTCACATAGACAGCATATACACGGGTCTTTTTCTGGTATCCAAACAGCCAGTCTGTTTTTCTGTTGGGGCATTTAACCCATTTACTTTTATAGTAATTATCAACATGTATATGTTCTTATTGCCGTTTTGTTAATTGGTATGGATTTGTTTTTGTAGGTCCTTTTTTCTTCTCTTCATCTTTTGTTCTCTCCTTTTGCGATCTCAATGATTATGTTTAGTGTTGGGTTTGTATTGGCTTTTTCTTTTTGTGTATCTATTATAGAGTTTTGGTTATCAGTTGTCATGATGTTTTGATATAAAAATAGATATATATGTATATATACATGTATGTAATTGTTTTAAGTTGCTCATCTCTTAATTTCAAATGCACTTCCAATATCATGCATTTGTGCTCTCTTTTCTTCTCATGAATGTTTGTTTTGTATCAAATTTGTGTGTAGAAGATTTCCTGCCTTAACTGAATGTGTTTCTTTACTGGTGAGCTTTCCCATTCATAATTTTCTTATTTCTAGCTGTGGTTTTTCCTTTCCCACTTAGAGAAGTTCCTTTAGCATTTGTTATACAGCAGGTTTGGTGGTGCTGAATTCTCTTAAGCTTTTGCTTGTCAGTACAGCTTTTGATTTCTTCATAGACTCTGAATGAGAGCCATGCCGGGTAGTGTTCCTGGATGCAGGTCTTTTCCTTTCAACACTTAAAATACATCATGGCCCTTATGGCCCACAGAGTTTCTATTTAAAATCAGCTGAAAACCTTATGATGATTGCCCTATATGTTATTTGTTTCTTTACCCTTTTGCTTTTAATAATTTCTCTTTGTCTTTAATTTTTATCAGTCTGATTAATATGCACCTTGGCATGTTCCTTCTTGGGTTTATTCTGTATGGGACTCTGAGGTTCCTGGACTTAAGTGTGTATTTCCTTTCTCATATTATGTAAGTTTTCAGCTATTATCTCTTCATTTAGTTTCTCAGATTTTTTTCTCTCTGTTCTCCTTCTGGGACTCCTATAATGTGAATGTTGGTGCATTTAATGTTGTCTCAGAAGTCTCTCAGACAGCCCCGACTTCTTTTTATCCTTTTTTTCTTTATTCTGGTCAATGGCAGTGATTTCCACCAGTTTGTCTTCCAGTTCACTTATTCCTTCTTCTACCTCATTTATTTGCTATTGATTCCTTCTAGTGTATTTTTCATTTCAGTAATTGTTCATCTCTGTTTGTTTGTTCTTTAAATCTTCTAGAATTTTTATTAATAATTTTTTATCTTGTTGGTCTGTGCCTCTATTGTTTTATTAATTATTATTCATAAAAATTTTGATGATAGCCATTTTGACTGTGATTTACATTTCTCTAATATGTAGTTCTGATTTACATTTCTCTAATAACTAGCAATGCTGAGCATCTTTTCATGTGCCTGTTGACCATATGCATGTTTTCTTTGGAGAAAAGTCTATTTAGATCTTCTGTACATTTTTCAATTGGATTTTTTTTTTATATTGAGCATATGAGCAGTTTGCATGTTTTTGAAATTAAGCTCTTGTCTGTCACATCATTAGCAGATGTTCTCTCCCAGTCTGTGGCTCTCTTTTTTGTTTATGTTTTCCTTTGCTGTGTAAAAATTTATAAGTTTAATTAGGTCCCATTTGTTTATTTTTACCTGTATTTCTTCTGTCTTCAGAAACTGAGCTGAGAAAATATTGCTATGACTTACTCTAGAGAATGTTTTGCCTACATTCTATTCTAAGGTTTTATAGTGTCATGTCTGATATTTGGGTATTTAAACCATTTTGAATTTATTTTTGTATATGGTATGAGAGAATGTTCTAACTCATTGATTCATATGAGGCTATCCAGTTTTCCCAAAACCACTTGCTAATAAAACTTTTTACTCCATTGTATATTCTTGTCTCCTTTGTCAAAGGTTAATTCTGGACTCTCTATTCTGTCCCATTGATCTATATATCTGTCTTTGTGCCCATACTACATATGAAATGTTTTGTTTCCTTCCATTAAAAGTAATGACTATGTTCAGTATTACAAAATGTTAAAAATTCTCAGTTCTGGTTATTTTGTGGGCATGGTTACAGGATTCTGTGTGCCTTTTTTTGTATGGCTTAAATTTCTCGAAATTTTAAAGGCAAGTAAAAAAAAACTCTTTACTTTTTTTAATAGCAAAGAATCCCTTTGCTCTTTCTAAAAGAATAAAAGAAGCAGTATTAGAATTTCTGTAACAATGTCCTTTCTTGACCAAATACAGCCAGCTGGCAACTGCCTCATTCACCTCTTATCAGCGGAGAAAGAAACCAGTAATTTTGAATACAGCAAAACAATCTTCATTAACTTGACCTCCTCCACACTGTGTGATGATGAGACACTCTAAGTTGGAACAGCACTGCATCCTGTGGCCACCCACTGAAGTTACCTTGAGGGCCCACCAGGTGGTGTGTGTGTGTGTGGACTTCACAAGTAAATACTGACTGAGCCAGGCTCCCAAGCATTCCTAAAGAAAGACCTTCCCAAAACATCCTTGTTCAGCAAATTTTAAAGCTGTAGCTTCAGCATGTCCGTGATTCAGGCACCCATGCTTAAGTCTGGAGATCTCAAGAAGGACCCTCTCTCACACTCACCTACCATCTCCTTTCCAGGTGATAGCCTGATATTTCAGCATCCTACAATTTCTAGACAAAATTTAAAGGCATTTGTTTTGGAAAATAAACTCGGTGCGTACACTCATTTGCTTTTCAAATGTTTCACAGCAAAACAAAGGTTGTATCTCCAAGGGTTACAAAATTAGAGAGGAAATGAAAATCTGTTATTTTCATAAGTTCTTTTCACTTAGCCAAAGTATTCTTAGTTCCAAAACAACTCACATAACCAAATGGTTGAGTTTTCACAGTGACTGATTTTAGTAGTTTTCACAGTGACTGATTGGTAGTAGGCTCCAACTCAATTTTAAACACAGCAATTTTTAAGCTATGCCTGGAACTAACAGATAATCTTTACAATATTATAATTAATTCAATATCTAATAAACAAACAAGCTCTACATAATATGCTCATAATATACTGAGAAGATATTATGATATCCTTATCTTTTATCACAAAAGTAATACAAGCTTATAGTAAATAAAATTCAAGTACTTTAGAGGCATACGAAATAAAGCATTTTTATAATGTTTCTGTGTCAGACTTTAAGTGCTTTATCTGTCTGAACTCAATCACTAATGATACCCCATGAGATAGGTACTGTTTACTTTCCCCTTTACAAGTGAGAAAACTGAGAAATAGACATGATAGATAAATTGTTCAAGGTCATAAAGCAAGTAAGAGGTGGCTAAGATTCAAACTCAGATAATCTAATTCCAAAGCCCATGGCCTTCACCATCAGACTAGACTGATTATATTATAAATTGGTTAACAATGTCTCTGGAAATTGGTATGTATATTGTTTATTTGCCATATTAAACAATGATAAGTCACATCAGTCGTGTCCAACTCTCTGTGAACCTATGGACCACAGCCTGTGAGGCTCCTCTGTTCATGGGATTCTCCAGGCAAAAATACTGGAGTAGGTTGCCATGCCCTCCTTCAGGGGATCTTCCAGACCCAGGGACTGAACCAACATCTCTTATGTCGCCTGCATTGGCAGATGGGTTCTTTACCACCAGCGTCACCTGGGAAACCCTAAACAATACCATAATAAATATCCTTAAATGCATATCAGTATTTCTTGAAGATTTATTTCTAGAAGTGAGAGTGCTTGCACAGGCATTTAAAGCAGTAGGTAACGCCTAGTTGATTTCTAAAGAAGCAAAGTCTACTATATTGTTTTCTTGCTCCTTACTGACCCCTGGTGGTACCAGCCATTTTTCACTTTTGATAAGCTGATAAACACTCAATTATGATGCTTTTAATTTGCATGGCCCTGAACACTTTAAAGTCTAAACAGCAGTTTGAGCATTTATTTGCATCTATGGGTCTCTGGATTTTGTCTTCTCACATTTTGGCCCATTGTTCTATTGAGTTGCCTTTTCTTATGGGTTGGTAGAACTCTATCCCCATACACTTTGCCCCAGTGAACAGGCACTGATCCTGCAGGAATCCCTAGCCAGCACTTAAAGAAACTGCTGCACAATCACAACCGGCTTCTGTGGCAGGTCCAGAGGCAAAGAGCTGAGAACAGAACACATGAAATTTTAGTTTCTTCCTCAAAGCAAAATTGCCAGTATATTAGAGAGATAACAATGTTTAACCTGAGGGTATTGCTCACAATCTGCCCATGAAAGTCATTTTCCTTTGTGGCAAATCTTGTACTGATCCAACACGATGCATTAGAAAAATAAAATGAGACGGTTGCCAGGAAAATCCAGGGGATGCTATAGAACTGGGCTGGCCTGGGTTTGAATTTTGGAGCCTTCATTTATTTAGGTAGGTGGCTTGGATTAATTTCTCCCAGCATCCAAGCCTCCAAAGAATAAGAATCATGGTATCTACCATGCAGAGTTATAAGAATTGAGGAAATCATCTATAAGCATCTATAATAGAGTCTGGCCACATAATAGGGATAGAATTACTAATACAAAAAATAATATTTATCATTACTATGATTAATAACACTGATATTATGGATGGTGGTTAAAGCAGAGGCAAAAGTTATGACTTGCCCAATGTAACTGACATGATTGGCTGTGCTAACTTAGCTATGGATAAAATGTGGTTACATTCTTTCACTTTCCAAATTAAAACTCACCTCTACCTCCATTTATCCGATGAGTAGGAGATCTATCTTTTCTTGCTGCCCTTCTCTTCTCTTTCCATGTCCAGGTCGCTCAGGAGACCCACCCTACCTTCACCTACATGGCACTGCTAGTGCCTAATTCGTGCGCCTCCGCTGAGGTCGGCAGGCTCCTTTACCACCAGGCTCTGGCCACTGTGACTAAGGCCCTGGCACCGACAGCAGTGCAGATCCCCTTCCAAGCCACAGTGCTTCTTAGGGTGGTGTGGGAGCCTGGTCGCTATCCCTAATAGGCTTCAACTAATTCAAGGGTTCCTTGGTACCTGGTCTGAGTTCTCAACTTTTCATCTCCTTGGGCTCACCTGGATACCCCTTTCCCAGACTGCTGGCCTTTCTCAGGGGTACCACCTCACCTACCCCAAAGCATTTACCTTTTACACATCTCTTAGCTCCTGTCCTCAATCTGAAAGTCCCTACACCTCTGCCCCAGCCCATCTCCCCTTTTCTGTTGTAGAATGCAAGCAATTATTTCAGGGGAGAAAATTCCAGTCACTCTAGGATATTCTTTATTCTTCTCACTTTACAAAGGACCTTCCTCAGATCTAGGCAGTTGCAGATGATTCAATTCAAGCCTCCAGTTGCTTAAAGGCAGCAGGAGGTAAAGGAGGTGAAGGCCCATAACTGTGATTTAACTTGGAGTTCAGGAAGTTCATTCCTAAACAAAACGGATGTAAAATATATCCCCCACCCTTCTGGAACTTTCAGGTTGTCATTCTTCTGTATCTAGCACAATAAATGCTACCCAGACACAATAAACAATGACACTCACTGGATTTCTGAAACAGAGCTGAATATAAATTATGACCGTTTTGGTTGCAACATTCATTAGGGGGAAAAATGTCTTCTGACTTTGGAACCAATCAAGTCTGTTACATAATGGGCTGAAGAAAAACTAAGATGATTATGATTTTTCTTCATATTCCTACCCTGAGCCATCCTAGTTAGCAAATTTTAAAGCAATTTGCTTTAATTAAGCTTGAGAAGTGATGGAAACTTGTTGAAATCAGTCACTTAACTGCTTTCACAGATCATACTTTTAAAATTAAAGGACTTTGACAGACCAGCTTGATGGAATTCAATAACCCACAAGATTGTGTATTCTCCTTGGTGTTACAAAAATATCTAAGCACACTGAACTTAAAGTCATAGGGAAAAAAAATGAGAGAACTGTTTACTTGCTTATGCAAGAGCAGGTGTTCATACTTAAATGAGCAGAAAATGAAATATGGAGTCTGTACCTATTTCAAACTGCTGAACTGCTTGGCACTAGGTGCATCATAGATTTTGATAAACTGAAAATTTATGGGCTCAATAACCTCAAAGTGTCCAAAGATATTCCCAGATACTCACAAAGTGGAGTCCACTTTGTTTGCTTAGATGTCGTTGGATGGGTCTGAATGACTGGACATCTGATTCAGTGTCAGGTGTGGCTGACAGAGCAGAAGGTAAGCCCTGCTCTTCATCCCTGAGTTTGGAGCTGAATCCTAGAACTATACTGCAATGTACAATTCAGTGGTAAAATTCTGGGCAAGGTGGTCTGGGTACATCTCACTGTGCAAAAGTCCACTCCTCTTCAAAGGCTGTTGGGATCAGAATGGAGTACGGCTTTCAGCAGTGTAAACCTAGAGCCAAAATACGGAGCTCTCTAATAGATATTCTCAATTAGAGACTGGTTTAGTCTATTAAATGCAGCAATCTTTTTAGCTTGAATAGAATCTATCAATGATTTTTACTTGATCAAATGATAAAAATCTGTATTTCTTACAAAATAATGTTAAATAAACTGTACATATTTTAATGCCTAAAACATTTTATTTTTTATCATTAACATCTCTATTTTATGAAATTCATATGTTTCATGTATATATGGATTTCTGATTATGGAGCCCATCAAACAAACAACTTAGATGTACCTAAGATAATAATTCAGGTTTGACTCATGTTTAAACAAACTAGCAGAATCATTTGAGTTTTCAAAAATACTTTAAAAGAAATACAGAGAAAGGTGAAAGAATGTTGTTTCATTTTTTCTTAATCTCCAAATTCCTTGAGATCTTATGTGAAAAGAGAAGAGGATGTTTTTTTTTTAATTAGTAGAAATGTTCAAGTATGATCTAATACATAAGTCTAAAATCGCATATTAGCATTCAGGAGTACCATGATGTTTAACAAGAGCCCCCAGATGATATTTCAATTAACAGTACATTTCCATATTGTCAGAATCCCCAGGTCTAGATCTAAAGAGTAAGATATCATTTTGGGAGGTTAAAAATAAGCAAAAATAATAGAGGAATTTAAAACAAGTAGATAAAATAGAATTGAGAAGATAAAGAAACTGTAGTCTGGACTTTGTTTCAACACCAATTTTTACAATGACTTTAAGTAAAACTCAGCCAATGTACTTTGGTTCTATTTCCAAAGAGGAATGGTACTGATTCTCTTATACAGGTCCAGTGTGAAGATAAGACAGGACACAGCACATACACAAATAATGTAATAGAAATTGATGTGATGCTATTGGAAAAAAAAATAGTGTGGTTTGTAATTCCAGTATTACTAAGTAGGAGTAAGAGTATGCTCTACAATATAGTATGTGGTATATCAAAAAAGATAAAAATAAAAATCACATAAAAATGTTTCCCTCCAGAGGGGACACAGGTATACCAATGGCTGATTCATACGGATGTTTGGCAGAAACCAACACAAAACTGTAAAGTAATTATCCTTCAGTTAAAAATAAATAAATTTAATAAAAAATTTTCCCTCTCCAAAGGTATAATAATTTTGCAAAGTACACACATAAAGGACTGTTTCTAAACCCACAGATTGGTCTAGTAATTAGTATACCAGCAAGAATGTCTATAATCTTCCTGGGAACATCAAGGGAAGAAAACAAAAGGCCGTTATGTACATGAAAAGGATGTACAGGGCTAACCTCAGCTAGTATTTCATCAAAGCACTGAGAAACACCTCCACAAAACAGTTAAAATTTGAAAGAGGCAACTATAGAAACTCATGAGTGCTGTTTGGTTTTTAAAAGTAAGTTTCAACTATGGGAGAACATTCCATTTCCCAAGATAGCAATTTTACAGAGTGTAATTACCTTTAAGTATGTTGTGTTTCAAATTCAAATAAAATCTCAGCACCTACCAGACTGTTAAACCATGTGAAAATAACTTTATTATTTAGGCATTACAGAATTAATTTCAAGAAGATGCTTTCCTAGAATTAGCGACTTTAGGGAAGTAAGTCAGAGCTGAGAAATCAAGGAGAGACACAAGTCTCACTCTCTCCTTCCACTGCAACTGGCCATCTCTACTGGATTCCGGCAGAGACCTAGAGTCCACATGTGTGAGAGAATTCATCATCACTAAAGATGTTCTTCCTCTGTTTTACCACCACACTTCCAGGGCTCATGCCATCACTACCAATCACTGCTCCAAAACCAGTCACACCAAAATTACTTCTTAAATAGTCTTCAAGTATGTACCTATCTCTCAGGCACGCCATGGCTTTCATTTACCTTCTCATTATCCCTTATCTAAAATACTGCAATGGAGGGGAGGAAACCAAGATGGTGGAGTAGAGGAGGGAGAGGTCACCTTCTCTACAAATATATTAAAAATAGATCTACATGCAGAACAGGTCTCATAGAATACCTGTGGAATGACAGTTATATGAGATCTTCATACAACCAAAGCTGCAGGAAAGATCACCACATAACCAGGAGGACAAAAAGGAGGGGGAAAAAAAACAATCTGGGTAAGTCCTGTGACCCTGGGAGGATGCTGAGGAAGAAGAAAGCATTCCTCAGCCTGAAAATACCCTTTGCCAGTTGGGAGATCAGCCAGGACAGACAGGGAGCTTCAGTGGCTCAAAGGAGAGTGCAGCAGAAAGAACAGAGAGAGACCAGCGCAGACAGCCCTGGCTACAGTGTTGCACTTCCCAGCCTGAGATGGGCAGTCCTGAGTGCTGAATTTTAGGCTTCAGCTGACAGACCCCAGGAAGAGGACTTGACTTGGCTATGAGGAGACAGCCTGAAGGGCTTGGAATATGGAGCCACACTGGGGATGTGCAAAGGATGGGGACCAGATCCTCAACAGAAGCCCCACTGTCAATAAGTGCAAAAGGAAGGAAGTGCCCCTCCGTATAAGCCTTATTCTCAGCATGCCAACAGTGGGCACAGCTCTGCCACTACAATCTTTAGCAAATGCCTATACACAGAAGCAGGGAAGAAATCTGAGTCGATTCCTGGCAGGTGCATAACTTCAGTGGATTTACACCAGCAGCTTTGAAAGCATAGTGCCTTGTGGCGGCAGGTTGGGGAGAGGGGAGTGGGTGCATCTGAACTGATTACTCACACTCCCACAGTGGAGGTGGGTTCAGTGTCAGCAGCAGCGGTCTTTATGGGCACACACGTGGAAGCAGGGCTGAAATCTGAGCCAGTTACCAGTGCTCCCGCAGCAGAGGAATAGCCAAGGGCAATGCCAATAACCCTATTCTTTCTGAGTGCACAAAATGGGTGACAGGTGATGTCATGCAGTGCATATCCTGGTAGACAGCTCCTGGGGAGCAATTCATCATGGCTCCTTCCCAGCAGGAGTGCTTCGGTCCCACCTATCTCACACTGCAGTGCGAAAACAAATTAGGGGGCTTCTACTTCAACAACTGGGGAGCAGACTTTGTCCCCAAAAGGGCTGTGACAACCACAGAGCAAAGAGGAGGCCTCACCCAACACTCAGTGGAGGTTCAGGTTACCACAATACCAATCTCACCCTGTGTCTGTGTGTGTGTGTGTGCGTGCGTGTACATGTGCACTTAGTAGCCCAGGCTCCTCTGTCCATGGGATTTTTCAGGCAAGAATACTGGAGTGGTACACGTGTCTCTTTCAATTCTGGTTTCCTCGGTGTATATGCCCAGCAGTGGGATTGCTGGGTCATATGGCAGGTCTATTTGCAGCTTTTTAAGGAACCTCCACACTGTTTTCCATAGTGGCTGTACTAGTTTGCATTCCCACCAACAGTGTAAGAGGGTTCCCTTTTCTCCACATCCTCTCCAGCATTTATTGCTTGTAGACTTTTGGATGGCAGCCATTCTGACTGGTGTAAAGTGCACTGCATTGTTTACAATAGCCAGGACATGGAAGCAACCTAGATGCCCATCAACTGACGAATGGATAAGAAAGCTGTGGTACATATACACAATGGAATATTACTCAGCATTAAAAAAAAATTCATTTGAAGCAATTCTACTCAGATGGGCGAAACTGGAGCCCATTATCCAGAGTGAAGTAAGCCAGAAGCAAAAACAACAATACAGTATATTAACGCATATATATGGAATTTAGCAAGACGGTAACGAGAACCCAGCATGCGAGACAGCAAAAGGAACGCAGATGTATAGAATAGACTCGTGGACTTTGTGGATGAGGGTAAGGGTGGGATGATATGGGAGAAGGGCATTGAAGCATGTTAATTGTCATGTGTCTAATCAATCGCCAGCCCAGGATTGATGCTCGGGGCTGGTGCAGAGAGATTTCCCGGGGGGGAGGGAGGAGGGAGGGGGGTTCCGGAGGGGAAGCATATGCAAACCCATGGCGATATCATGACAATGTATGGCAAAAACAATAAAATAAATAAATAAATAAATAAATAAAAGAATACTGGAGTGGGTAGCTATTTCCTCCTGGGTTGGATCCTTCCCAACTCAGGGATCAAACCTGTGTCTCCTGCATCGCAGATGGATTCTTTACTCACTGAGCCATTAGGGAAGCCTCAATCTCCCCCGCTATCAAGGAGATAATGGATAGCACACACCGAGGAAAGATGGCAGGCATGCATACCAAAAAGATCACTTGCATTAAAAACACTGGACTCAAGCAGGCTACAAAGAAATGCTCCTGCATAAAAACAGCCCTTTAAGAAAACACTAGATGACTGTTGGCCCTAAATTCATAGTCAGAGAAACAAAAATAAAATGAAAAAGGAGAGGAACTGCTCACAATTAAGAGAACAAGAGACACCCTCTGAAAAAACAGCAGACCCCAAGTTCAACAATCAAAACCAGACAACTCAATTGCCAAGATGAAAACCAAGCTAAAGACCTTAAATAGCAAAGCAAACAAATGCAAAAGAACAAATAAGTTATTTGGAAGATAGAATCAGAACAGCAGAAAGAAAGACGAAAGATAAATGAAAAAAAAAATGAAAGCAATATGAGAACTATGGAATAACATAGTGTGTCAATCTAAGCATAATAGGGATCACAGAAGAAGAAAGAGAAGAGTGGGCTGAAAATATTTTTGGCTGAAAATTTCTCAAACCTAAAGAAGGAACCAGATAGCCAAGTACAGGAAATACAGAGGGTGCAAAATAAGATGAACACAAAGGCATATCACAATAAAAATGGCAAAAGTTAAAGAGAGGATTCTAATGGCAGCAAGAGAAAAACAGTTAAATACATGGGAACTCCTGTAGGATATTAGCTAGCTTATCTACGGAAACTTTGATAAACAGAAGGATAGATTCTAAGCCCTGATAGGGAAAAACCTGGAACCCAGGATACTCCACCCAGCAAGATTATTACTTAGAATAGAAGGAAAGAAAAAGAATTTCTTAGACAAGCAAAAATTAAAAAGAATATGACAATATTAAACCTCTCTTAAGAGAAATATCCCTTGTGACTCAGCTGGTAAAGAATCCGCCTGTAATGCAGGAGACCTGGGTTCGATCCCCTGGGTTGGGAAGATCCCCTGGAGAAGGGAAAGGCTACTCACTCCAGTATTCTGGCCTGGAAAATTCCATGGACTGTATAGTCCAGGGGGTCACAAAGAGTTGGACACAACTGAGCGACTTTCACTTTCAAGAGAAATATTGAAAAGTCTTTTCTAAATAGAAAAAAAAATCTATATGAGAGGGGAAAACACAATAGGAAAAACAAACAAACACAACAATGGCTTTTAGATTACTTAAATAAACCAGGACAGAACTTCCCTGGTGGTCCAGTGGTTAAGAATCTGCCTGCCAATGCAAGGGACACAGGTTTAATCTCTAGTCTCGAAAGATTCCACAAGCAGTGGGGCAACTAAGATCGTACAGACTATACACTGCAACTACTGAAGCCCGTGTGCCCTAGAGCCCGTGCTCCACAACAAGATTAGCCACCTCAATGAGAAGCCACGCCTGCAACTAGAGTGGCCCCTGCTCCCCACAACTAGACCTAGTGCAGCCAAAATAAAATAATAAATAAATAGATAAATAATCCCATATACAGATTTAAAAAGTAATTACTATATATAGAAAACTCTAAAGACTCCACATAAAAATTACTAGAACTGATACATGAATTCAGCCAGGTAGCAGGATACAAGATTAACATACAGAAGTCAGCTATATTTCTTTACACTAAAAATGAAATACCTGGAAGGGAAGGTAAAAAAAATCCCATATAAAATTACGTTCAGAAGAAAAAAATACTTAGGAATAAAAAAAAATCACCAAGGGAATGTTAAAAAATCCCATATAAAATTACATTCAGAAGAAAAAAATACTTAGGAATAAAAAATCACCAAGAAAGACAAGTGCAGAGAACTATAAAACATTAATAAAGGAAAACTATAAAAATTAATAAAGTTTAAAAAAATGAAAATATATCCTATGGTGAAAGAATTAATATTTCTATAATGGCCATACTACCCAAAGCAATCTACAGATTTAAAGTGATCCTTATCCAATTACCCATGATCTTTTCCACAGAACTAGAACAAATAGTCCTAAAATTTATAGGGAACCACAAAATACCTAGAATAAAGAGGAATAACCCTCCTAGAAGTCAAACTATACTACAAATCTACAGTAAACAAAACAGCATAGTACTGACACAAAAACAGACATATGGATCAATAGAACAGCAAAGGGAGTCCAGAAATAAACCCACATACTGATGGTCAATTAATCTTTGACAAAGGAGGCAAGACTATACAATGGTTTGGAAAAAGACAGTCTCTTCAGCATGTGGTGCTGGGAATACTGGACAACTGCCTATAAATGAAGGAAATTAAAACAGACCCTCATACCGGCTGCTGCTGCTGCCAAGTCACTTTAGTCGCGTCCGACTCTGTGTGACCCCACAGACAGCAGACAACCAGGCTCCTCTGTCCCTGGGACTCTCCACTCAAGAATACTGGAGTGGGTCCCCATTTGCTTCTCCCCTCACACCAGACACAGAGATAAACTTAATGGCTTAACAGCTTAACCATAAGACACAATACTATAAAACTCCTTCAAACACACATTTGCAAACAGTCTCTGACATAAATCTTACCAATGATTTAAGTCAGTCTCCCAAGGCAATATAAATAAAAGCACAATAATATCTACTCAAACTTACAAACTTCTGTATGGCATAGGAGAACACAAGCAAAATGAAAAGACAACATACACACTGAGAGTAAATACTTACAAGTGATTTGACTGACAAGAGCTTAATTTCCAAAGTATAAAAATAGCTCATACAACTCAACCACAAAAAAGTAAACAACTCAATCAAAAAATGGGCAGAATACCTAAACAGACGTTTCTCCAAAGAAACATACAGATGGTTAATGGGCACATAAAAAGATGCTCATCATTATTAATCATTAGGGAAATGTAAATTAGAACCACAATGAGGTACCACCTCACACTGGTCTACAAATAAGAAATGCTGTAGAGGGTGTGTAGAAAAGAGAAACCCTTTTACACTTGTATATGGGTATGTAAGTTGGTGTAGCCACAATGGAAAACAGTACTGAGGTCTCTCAGAAAGCTAAAATTAGAGCTGCCATATGATCCAGCAATATAACTCTTGATTTCATATCCAGACAAAAATCTAATTCAAAAAAATACATGCACCCCAATCTTCATAGCAGTATTATACACAATAGACAAGACATGGAAAGAACCTAAATGTTCCTTGACAGATGGATGAATGAAAAATATGTGATATGTATATACAATGGAATGTTACTAAATCACAAAAATAATGAAATAATGCCACTTGCAGCAACACGGATGGAATTAAGAGATAATCATGTTAAGTGAAGAAAGAAAGAGCAAGACAAACATATGATACCACATGTGTGGAATCTAGATTATGACACAGGTGAATCTATCTAGAAAAAAAAAAGAAAAAGAAACAGACTCACAGACATAGAGAACAGACTTGTGATTGTCAAGAGAGGTGAATAGTGGATGAATGTATTGGAAGTTTGGAATTACCGGATGCAAGCTATTATATAGACAGTGGATAAACAATAAGGTCCTACTGTATAGCACAGGGAATTATATTCAATCAGTTCAGTTCAGTCATTCAGTGGTGTCCAACTCTTTGCGACCCCATGAACCGCAGCACGCCAGGCCTCCCTGTCCATCACCAACTCCCGGAGTCTACCCAAACCCATGTCCATTGAGTCGGTGATGCCATCCAACCATCTCATCCTCTGCCGTCCCCTTCTCCTCCTGCCCCCAATCCTTCCCAGCATCAAGGTCTTTTCTAATGAGTCAGCTCTTCGCATGAGGTGGCCAAAGGATTGGAGTTTCAGCTACAACATCAGTCCTTCCAATGAACACCTAGGACTGATCTCCTTTAGAATGGACTGGTTGGATCTCCTTGCAGTCCAAGGGACTCTCAAGAGTCTTCTCCAACGCCATAGTTGAAAGGCATCAATTCTTCGGTGCTCATCTTTCTTTATAGTCCAACTGGCACATCCATACATGACGACTCGAAAAACCATAACCTTGACTAGACGGACCTTTGTTGGCAAAGTAATGTCTCTGCTTTTTAATATGCTGTCTAGGTTGGTCATAACTTTCCTTCCAAGGAACAGAATAAACATTCTTTACCAGCACACATGAAACATTCTCTAGGATAGATGAAACACCAGGACACAAAATAAGCCTCACTAAATTTAAGAGGACAGAAATTATTTCAAGCACCTTTTCTGATCACAATGGCATGAAACTTAGAAATCAACCACAGAAAAAGAAATGTGGAAAAAAAAGTACATAGAGACTAAACAACATACTACTACAAAACCAATGGATCAATTATGAAATTAGAGAGATAATTTAAAAATACCTTGAGATAAATGACAATGAACACAAAGGTACAAAAATCTATGGGAAGAAGAAAAAACAGTTCTAAGAGGGAAGTTCATAGTGATACAGATCTTTAAGAAACAAGCTGCTGTTGCTGCTGCTGAGTCGCTTCAGTCGTGTCCGACTCTGTGCGACCCCAGAGACGGCAGTCCGCCAGGTTCCCCGGTCCCTGGGACTCTCCAGGCAAGAACACTGGAGTGGGTTGCCATTTCCTCCTCCAATGCATGAAAATGAAAAGTGAAAGTGAAGCCGCTCAGTTGTGTCCAACTTGTAGCGATCCCATGGACTGCAGCCTACCAGGCTCCTCCGTCTATGGGATTTTCCAGGCAAGAGTACTGGAGTGGGGTTTCATTGCCTTCTCCATTAAGAAACAAGAAAAATCTCATGTCGATGTATGGCAAAACCAACACAATAATGTAAAGAAAATTAAAAAAAAAAAAAAGAAAGAAACAAGAAAAATCTCAAATAAGCAACCTAACCCACCACCTGAAAGAATTAGAAAAAGAAAACAAACAAAACCTAAAGTCAGCAGAAGAAGGCACTAATAAAGACAAGACAGGAAATAAATAAAATAGAGACTAAAAAAAAAAAAGAAAAACCCAAGACCTGGTTTTTCCAAAAGGATAAGCATAAGTGACATAAGCCTCTGTCCAGGTTCACCAACAGAAAAAGAGAGAGGACCCAAACAAAATCAGAAATGAAAGAGGAGAAATAAAAACAGATAATATAGAAATTAAAAAAAAAAACCAGAAGAGAACGCTATGAACAATTCTGCTGACAAACTGGATAACCTAGAATAAGACCACCAAAACTAAGTCAAGAAGAAATATGTACTCTGAACCTACTAATCACTAGAAGTGAAATAGAATATGTAGAGAGAGAGAAAATAAACAAACTTGTAACAATCTTCAAACAACCAAAAGACTAAAGAGGAGGGAAAACTCCCCAAATCAGTCTATGAAGCCACTATCACCCTGATACCAAAACCCAGCAAATTAACCAGCAAAAAATTATAGGCCAAGATCTTTGATGAATATGGATGTAAAAATCCTCAAGAAAAATTAGCAGACAGAATCCAAAAACACATTAAAAAGATGACACACAATGATCAAGTTGAAATCATCCCAGGGTCACAAGGATGGTTCAACATTCACAATCAATCAATGCGAAACACCACATCAACAAAAGAAAAGACAACCACATGATCACCTAAAGATGCCTAAAAAGCATTTGATAAAATTTAAGATCCATTCATAACAAAGTCTTGCCAAAGTGAGTACAGAGTAAACATATCTCAGCAAGATAAAAGCTTTCTATGGCAAACCCACAGCCCACATAACACTCAATAGTGAAAAGTGGAAAGCCTTCCCATTAAATTCTAGAACAAGATCTTTATTCTCACCACCTTTTCCCAACAGTGTTGGAAGTCTTAGCTACAGCAATCAGACAAAGAAAAGAAAAAAAAATATATCAACATTGGAAGGGAAGAGGTAAAACTGTCATTACATACAAATGACATGATAGTCTATATAGAAGCTCTCAAAGACTCCACAAAAAAACTATTGGAATTCACAAACAAATTCAGCAAGGTATCAGGAAACAAAACTAACATACATAAATCTGTTTCATTTTTTTACACTAACAATGAAATATCAGAAACTTAAAAAAAAAAAACCTTTAAAAATTACACCCAGAAATGTAAAATACTTAGGAATAAATATCACCAGCAAGGTAAAAACTTATATGCTGAGAACTACAAAGCATTAATAAAGGAAACTAAAGATATTCAAAGAAATGGAAAGCTATCTCATGCTCTTGGATTGGAAAGATCAATATTGTTAAAACAATTCTATTACCCAAAGCAATTTATAGATTTAGGGTGATCCCTATCATATTACCTGTGATATTTTTCACAGAATGAGACTAAATAATCCTCAAATGGAACCACAAAAGACCCAGAATTGCTAAATCAATCTTGAAGAGAAAGAACAAAGCTGGAGGCATAACACTCCCAGACTTCAGACAATGCTACAAAAAGCTACGATAATACAAAAAAAGACATATGGATCAGTGGAACAGAGAGCCCACCCAGAAATAAACCCACATACCTATGTTCAATTAATCTTCAACAAAGGAGGCACAAAAATACAATGGAATAAAGACAGTCTCTGCAGCAAGTGGTGCTGGGAAAGCTGGACAGCTTCATGTAAATCAATGAAGTTAGAAAACACTCTCATACCATATACAAAAATAAATTCAAAATGGTTTAAAGACCTAAATATTAGAAATGCTACCATAAAACTAGAAGAGAATGTAGGCAAAATATTCTCTGACATATCAGAGCAATTTTTCTTAGGTCATTCTCCCAATGCAAAAACTATAAAGCAAAAAATAGCAAATGGGACCTAATTAAACTTAAAAACTTTTGCATAGCAAAGGAAATCATAAATGAAAAGAAAAGAGACTATACTCACTGGGAGAAAATATTTGCTAACCATGTGACTGACAAAAGCTTAATTTCCAAAATATATAAACAGTTCATACAGCTCAATATTTAAAAAATACCCAATCAAAAAATGGACAGAAGATCTAAATAGATATTTCTCCAAAGAAGACATACCAGTAGGCAATAGACAGGTGAAAATAGGCTCAACAATGCTAATTTTTTGAGAAATGTAAATCAAAACTACAAATAGGTATCACCTCACATTAGTCAGAATGGCCATCATCAAAACGTCAATGAATAATAACTTCTGGAGAGGGGGTGGAGAAAAAGGAACCCTCCTATACTGTTGGTGGGAATGTAAACTGGTACAGAGACTATGGAAAGCAGTATGGAGGTTCCTTAAAAAACTAAAAATCAAGTTACCATATGATCCAGCAATTCCACTCCAGGACATATATCTGTAAAAGACAAAAACTCTAATTAAAAAAGATACATGCACCCCGATGTTCATAGAGCACTGTTTACAACAACCAAAACATGGAAACAAACTAAATGTCCATCAACAGATAAAGAACTCGGGGGGAACTAAGATGGAGGAGGAATAGGACGGGGAAACTACTCTCTCCCCAATAAATACACCAAAAGAACTTTTAAAGACCGTGCAAACTCCATAAAACAGGATCTAAATGCTGGCAGAGGACATCGGGCATCTGAAGGGATGGCCCATTGCCGACGAGAGAAGGTAGGACAAAAGAAAAAAGAGAGAGAAAAAAGTAAAGGGAGAGACAGAGTTGGGGGCGGGGATCCGTCCCGGAAGGGGAGTCTGGAATAAAGAGGAAAAAAAAAAAAAGAGGAGAAAGGTTTCCGAATACCAGGGAGCATTCTCTCGGGCGGATTTGCGGTGAATCTTGGAGAGCAAGATAGCTGGGAGTAAAAGCAGATTAATAATTAAGCCCTGCAAGCTACATTTCTGGCTGGAAGGCACAGGGAAGCGGCGGCGGACGCCCCACCCCCCACTAGCCAAAGCGGACTGCTCAGGGAGGGGCGGGCCACGCGCTCAGGGAACGGAGCAGCCTGCGCGACCCAACCCAGGGGGCTAACCGGAGGTAGACTGAGAAGTAGCCTTCCCCAGGAAGAGCCCCCCTGCCAGGCCCACGCAGAACAAGGAGAGGTGTGGAGTCGGCAGAGAGGCGGCCGGCCGGGTGGCACAGAACAAAGGGCGCGCAGAGTCGGCAGGGAGGCAGCCGGCCGAGGAGATCTGGGCGCCTGTGGGCTGTGGACCGGCCCAGCCCCCGCCCGAGTGCAGCGGGCATAACCCAGCCTCGGCGAGACCAAAGGGTGAGGCGGAGTCGGCAGGGAGGCGGCTGGCTGGGCGGAGCTGGGCGCCTTCGGGCTACGGACAGACCCAAACCCTGCCCGAGACCAGTGGGCATAGCCCAGCCCCGGCGAGGCTTCCTCGTCCAAATTGCGCACAGAGCTAGGTGCTAACCAAGACTACTGGGGATTCTGAACGGATCAGAGCTCTGCACACCTAAGAAGACGTGCTTAGCTGCACGTGGGAAAGCCGAGCGGTTGGGCCGGGGGAGGGGAGAAGCCGCGCTCCCCAACTGCGCCCGGCGGACTACAGAGAGCCGAGCAGAAGGGGCGGGGGAAGCGCACTCAGCAGGAGCAGGGCAAACTCCAGAGCGCTGAATAGACACATAAAAGACCAGCAAACAGAAGACGCTTAAGCTAGCAGAGGCAACAGGTTTGGAGTCTATAGAGCATGAGAAGTACAAGCCGGACCCAAGGAATTGTCTGAAAAATAAACTGACCCCTCCCAGTACGCATCAGCACCAGAGAAAGCCTTAGTTATAACTGTACTAGGAACATCTTTTAAATTTTTAAAACTTTTTTATACCTTTTTTTTTTTAAGAATTTTTAAGTCCCCTATAACCTTGTTATTTTCTTTTTTCTTTCTTTTCCTTTATTTTTATTTTCCCTTTTTTTTTTCAGAAATTTTTTATTTTTAGAATTTTTAAGTCCCCTATAACCTTGGTATTTTCTTCTTCTTTTCTTTCTTTCATTTCTTTTATTTTTATTTTCCCTTTTTTTTT